>CM070011.1:36647340-36729840 GCA_036247105.1 Cirrhinus mrigala | reverse complement strand
CTTCCATCTAAACTCATGAAACCCCAATACTGAGCAGTCCGGTAATGAACGCATTAATATTCTGTTCAATATTTATGTAGCTGCTATCTCAGTCCCCCAGATCAGATCTATATGGAGAAGAGCAGGCCACAGGATTCCTCTTGGGACGTAAATAAATCAATTTTGGTAATGAATAGCTCAACATGCTCATGTTTTTTCTCTGCTACTCAGCAAATGGCAGGCAGTGCCTTTAGATAATGGCTCGGCAAATAATATGTAAGAGCATGCTTCTATCTCTGGCTGTATACCATACAGTAGACATAATAACTGATCACTATTTCCCCTTGTCTGGAACAGACATTTGCACAAATACATCACAGCAGACGTTGCATGCTGGATACTTTGAACTTCAATATGGGCTTTCAAAGCTTTTAAAATCATTACTAAAAGTCTGAATAAGCGAAACACGCACAGAGTGACGAAGGCAACCGTGTCAAGCACAGTACATTGTGTGTTTAAGCTGTTTGGAATTGACACATCAAGACCATAAAGCATAGTCTTTCAGATCAAAGTCTTCTTCCCAGATAGATAGATAGATTTTTTAAACATTTTCTTTTATTATTTTATTAACATTGTTGAGGCCTGCATGTAATACATAAATATTTCTGGAATAACAAACAAGCGGAGTAGGACAGCTGCACCATACTATCCTTCTTTCTCGTTCAAAAACTCATCTGTTATCATCTGTCGTCTGTCTTGTTTTCATTTATTATTCTTACCACAGTTTCCTGCATTGCACTGTAAATGCCAATCAATAAGTAACCAATCCACCTTCACTTTGAGAGGCCATTTGTCAGTCAGAGTTGTCTGTCACCAGCCAAAGTAATCATATTTCTCCTCCTTTTTTGTACTTTTCTCATTTGCTGTTTCCTCAGAAGGACTGGGGTGATTTAATGGATTGTGAAGTGGGCATGTTCCAGCAGCTAGACTGTGGTGGTTCTTGCTGCACGCAGAATGAATGTCGGCAATGCCTTTCGTACTACGCACTTAGAGCGGCTCTGATTCATCACAGACCTCCTGCAGATAACTGCCGTATCGCTCGCACAGCCTCCGTAGATACAGATACAGCCCGTTTACTTGCTCTAAGGCCCAATCTAGACTCATTATCTGAGATACTTGAGCCAGATAGAAACTGGTAGCTTTAAATGGACAGGATACCAAATGTTTACTGCAATATCATTTACAATTGCTATCTCTCTGTATCTCCTCAACCAGACTAGCAGTGTGAGTCACTGTGGCATTATGTTACAATATGATGCATAGCACCTCTCTTTCTAAATCAAACTCCAGCTGTGCTGCAGTCATCGCAAGCATTGTGTGGGGCAGTTAAACATGCAAACTGAGGCCTCCAGGGCACCCTATGCTGAGAGATTGAAAGCAAAGCCTTGATTGCACTAACTGGGTTACTGTTAGTATCATAATCAAGTAATCTGTTGCTATATTTAATGCAATTCCATAACAATTCAAGTCTTCACTACAGTTTTTCAGGGACTTGCTGGTTTTTCCCAAAGGCAGAACACTTAAGAGGTTATAGAGCACCTCTGGGGCAAATGAGGGTTAAATCACTCACTTGAGGGCAAAATGTCAAGAGCGAAAAATGTAATTAAACCTGAATCTTGTAGTTCATGGTGTTTTTAGTGAGCTGACAATCCCTCTGTGAATGTAGAAAAGGACTGGTAGCATAATTTACAGTGTTTACATGTGTCACCCTGGACCACAAAACCAGTCATAAGTAGCATGGGTATATTTGTAGCAATAGCCAACAATACAATACATTGCATGGGTCAAAAGTATCAATTTTTTTATGCCAAAAATGATTATGATATTAAGTAAAGATCATGTTCCATTAAGATATTTTGTACATTTCCTACTGTAAATATATCAAAACTTAATTTTTGAATAGTAATATGCATTGCTAAGAACTTCATCTGGACAACTTTAAATGTGATTTTCTCAATATTTTGATTTTTTTTCTGTACCCTCTGATTCCAGATTTTCAAATAGTTGTATTTCAAACGAATATTGGTTCCCATCCGGTTCCCATCCCATCCTAACCAACCATACAATGGAAAGCTTATTTATACAGTTTCCAGATGATAAAATCTCAATTTCAAAATATTGACCCTTATGACTGGTTTTGTGGTGCAGGGTCACACGCAATACATACAGATCAAAATCAAAATACTGTAACAACTAAAAATAACTGCTTTCTATTTTAATATACTTTAAAATGTTATTTATTCCTGTGATAGCAAAGCAGGATTTTTAGCAGCTATTACTCCAGTCTTTAGGGTCATTATTGTAATATGCTAATTTGGTGCTCAAAAAACATTTATTATTAAGCATTATAAACAGTTGCACTGCTTAATATTTTATGAAAACTTTGATGTACAAAAGTTCAGTATGATTTTTTAAAATTTTTTAAAGAGGACTTTTCTGTTCATCAAGGCTGCATTTATTTCATTAAAAATACAGAAAAAAACAGCAATATTGTGAAATATTATTGCAATTCAAATTAGTGGTTTTATATTTTTAAATATTTTAAAATTCAATTTATTCCTGTGATACAATGCTGAATTTTCAGCATCATTACTCCAAACTTCAGTGTCACACGATCCTTCAGTAATAAATAAACTGATTTATTATCAATGTTTGAAACAGTTGTGCGGCTTAATATTTTTTTGGAACCTGTGATGCTTTTTTTCAGGATTCTTTAATAATAAAATGTTAAAAAGAACAGCATTTATTTAAAATAGAAATCTTTTGAATCACTGAAGACTGGACTAATGGGTGATGAAAATTCAGCTCTGCATCACAGAAATAAATGATATTTTAAGGTATATTACCGTTATTAATAACGAAAATCGTTATTTTAAATTGCAATAATAGTTCATAATATTACTTTTTTTCCTGTATTTTGATCAAATAAATGGAACTTTGACGAGCATAAGAGACTTCTTTATCAAACATTACAAATCTTACTAATTCCAAACTTTTATGTATGTCTTTACGGTAACTTATAAAATAAAATAAAATAAAATAAAATAAAATATCCTAACCACAGACTTTTCTGAACTGTAGCGTATATTCTATACATTTCTAAATAAAAATTAATTTACACTGTAAAATAAATGTAGAGGTAATGTAGAGATAAACATTTTTTTATTTTCATTGTACGGACAAAAACAGTTGAAAACATCTTCAAAGTATCTTCGTTTGTGTTCTGCAGTATAAAAACATGGGGGTGAGTAAGTGATAAACTATGGCGAACTATAACTTTAAACAAAAGTGTGGTAAAAACTTTGTAAAGAATACTGGATGTACTGTTAAAAATACAAAACAATAACCAACTGTGCAATAAAACCACCTCTGCAATGCAATACAATACATTCCAAACAAAAGCTACATACACACAAATAACAATTCTGTTAAGTATTTGTAATGTCCGGTACATATGTCTCTGTCCATGGTGCTGAAACTGCCAACTACAGCTTAGGCAATCTAGGTTATCTTAGGTTATCTAGTCTAGTCCAGCTCTTATTGTAACATAATGGGCTTGTTTTTTTTATGCACAATTTAATGTATATGCCGGATATAAAAAATATAATATAAAATAAAACATAAAAATACAAAAATATTTAATTTCACCAAACTCCATGTGAATACCCCTGCAGTACCTCCAAGCCTAAACCAGGGGGTACTCTCCACACTTTGAGAGCCACTTGGTTGTGAAAGTAAATGATAATGAAAGTAATTTTAAACCTCCTTAGGGCAACAACTGTCTGCATTCACTTCTTCAGTGCAAAGAGGCAAATTCATGACCACGCTGAAAAAACTGCAATTGCTACTTTCAACTTGATCTAACCAGCAATTTTGTTGGCATAACCTAATTTGTCAGGTTGGCCTAATCAGATAAAGTGACATTTTTGACATAAATAAAACCGGTTAAATGAGATGTTAACAAATGAACACATTATTTAGGTAAGCTGACGAAGAACTAATCATACACACGCGGGAGCGCACACACACAAAGTGCTATATAATGCACCAGGACCTCATCTAAAACTAAATATGCAAACATATGAACCTCACAGACATCAAATTGCTGCATCTTAGACACTTTTATGTGATCTGATGGTGTAGTTAGAAAATCCTTTAAACATGTTGCAGTCCCAATTACAACTGATGCTTTTGAAGGTTTTGGTTTAGAGGATTCTTTGTGCAAATCCTTTTGTAATTACCACCTAGTCTCTACCCTTAATAAAATGGCTTCCTGGCGATCTGAAATCCACACCCCACCCTCCCAATCTCATTACTGGTAAATTCTTGGCAATTGCTTGGTGCCATTTGTTTCAAATGTTCAATCGTCCAAGACAAAAGGAAACTCTTGTTGTGGTACCTACGGACCATCTGTCAGCCATGGAAACTTCTAAAAACATTCCACGGGATGAGACAATATTTTAATTACTCCCGTGAGACTGTTTCAAAGACAAGCAGGTTTAAACCAAAACCTGGTATATAACAGAGAGCAGGTGGTGGGGGTGACTCTTACTCTTGGATAGCAGAGCGAGTGAAATTGTATTTATACACGCAGCTACGCCAGCCAAGCTTATATTATAATATTTTTAGAGATACGTCTGTGGATCTTGTTAAAACAATACAAAATAAAGAAATGTGTGAACATTTAAACATAAATAAATTGTTACGGGCACGATTCCCAGAAAGAAGAAAGTCAATTTTGTATTCTGTTTATGAGGAACAATAACATTTAATTCTGGACATTCTGCACGCAACCCAGAAGACTTAAGAAGTCATTTTCTGAGATTATTTATTCTTTAACGTAAAATGGAGACAGCTGCCATAAATCTTTCCAAAGCACACCTGACCTGCTGGTGGATATATTCATGAAGGAAACACATCAACTAGTCTATCATATGCCTGCCCATAAGATATTCATAGCCACTGTTGAGTGGGGTGGGTTTCCAAATGTCTCTCAAAGTAGCTGTTTTCAGAGACCCTCCAGACGTCATTAGACACAGCGACGACCATCAGGAGGCTTCTGTGCAAGGCTGCAGTTGAAAGGCAGTAATTGTTAACACGTGTAAGAAATTAAACATTTTTCTGCAAGCTGTCAAAGCATCAAAAGGCCCTCTACTTAGAGCTTTCAATCTTGGTGAATTGCTGCTTCATTTGCATTTCTTTCACATACAAACTGAATACACTGCTAAAATTTTTGGTGTTTCATAGAATCTGATTTTTAGGTCAATGAGCAATGATTTCAAATAAAATCAACCTAAAACCTACTATTGATCAACACAGAGGAATTAACTGATACATGTTTTATCAAATGCCTAGTTTTCCTTTTACTCCTTCTCAGAGTCATGCGTTTCTGGTGACCTACAGTATGTCTTAGTACAGCAGGCTGTCATTTTCTGTAAAACTCTTTAAAACTGATGCTAGAGGAAAGCTAATCCTTCTGTAAAAGTGCATAAAATGCCATAATTACTGCAGACAGAACAGAACAACGTGACACTGTGTAATCCCAGCTTTTTAATGTCCCGTTAAGGAGCGCCGGGATTACGAAACAATGAGCTGCCTTCATGGGGGAATATAAAGTATATGCGTGCACGCATGCATGACTGTTAAACGTGGGAGGAAAGTATTTGACAACACAACAAATGCAACCCGGAGCACTTTAGGGATTCATTTCATAACAGAACAATGAGCCTTACAAACACACACACACACACACACACACACACACATTTAGCCAAAGTCCTTACTGAAAAAGATGAGCAAGACAGTGCACAACATCAAAACAATCAGAGTCTACAAGGGTTTGTTTATATACAAGAACATTCACTTCCAAATAGATTTGTTGGCTGATGATGCCGCATGGATCAGTTTCAACACATCTGCAGCAAATGAAAAGCAAAAGTGTCCTAAAAGCCCAGTTGCCTCTGATACAATGTGTATGTACTGTATATATCTTTTTTTTTATTTATATATATTTTCTTGGTTAAACATTACTTACAATATCACAAAAACTTGTGTATTTTACATTTTTACCTTAAAGTACCCCTATTATGGATTATGAAAGGTTTGTATTTTGGTTTTGGGAGTCCCCAACAACAGGATGACATCCATGCAAGGTCAAAAAATATATGCATTTATTTTTACCTTATTTGCTCTACGACTCCCAAACGGTTCGCTCAACGATTCATTTCCTCCTTTGCGTGAAGCTAATCTGCGGTGATTGGTCTGATGACCCAGTCTGTTGTGATTGGTCTACTGAGTGAAGCTATTAAACAGCCATGGTATATGCGTTAGCCCAATGCAGAAACGTATTGATAAAGCACTGCAGTTTGTACACAAATGTATTGCTCTATTCTTTATCATAACTCCAAGTAATAACAATGACCAACATCCACTATTCATCGACGGATTTGTAAACAATTGCGAGCGAACAGATATTGCTGTCAGCCAGTTAGCCAGAGACTTACAAGCTGTGTGGAGTGAACACAACACACGCAACTAAATATGTATTTTGCATGATACAGAGTACATGAGAGCAACAATTTTTAAAGGATTGCTCCACTTTCAGAATAAAAATGTCCTGACAATTTACTCACCCCCATGTCATCCAAGATATTCATGTCTTTCCTTCTTCAATCACAAAGAAATTAAGTTTTTTCAGGAAAACATTCCAGGATTTTTCTCCATATAGTGGACTTCAGTGGTGCTCAGCAAACTGAAGGTTAAAAATGATCTTAGCTGAGGAATAAGGGTCATATCTAGTGAAACGATCTGTCATTTTCTTTAAAAAATTTATTTATACACTTTTTAACCACAAATGCTTTTCTTGTCTAGCTCTGCAATGCGCATACATACTCTGCACCCCGTTTCAAGACAGTTAGGGTATGTCAAAAAACTCCCATTTCATTTTCTCCTCCAATTTCAAAATCATCCTACATCGCTGTTTTTTTTTTTTTTTTGTAAAGGTTTGACCATCTTTGCATGTTCACTTTGTAAACACTGGGTTGGTACTTCTGCAGCGATGTAGGATGATTTTGAAGTTGGAGGAGAAAATAAGATGGGAATTTTTCAACATACCCCAACTCTACCCTAACGGATGTACCCTCACAGTGCAGAGCACAATGTCTTCTTGACATTATGCTATCCACTGGGATCCGCTACAGTATTAATTTAAAACTTTCATGTAGATTTACAACTTTGCAGGATGTTTTTATTCACTTAGAGCTGTGTTACACACTGCATGAAAGGTGATTTTCAAAAATTCATAATAGGGGCACTTTAACAATGTAATCAGTATTTTACTTATTAAAGCCAAGTATGAATCTCAATCTCAAGTTAGTGTTTTAAAACATTTTACATTTATTTCAAAATAATAACTCAGTGCAATAACAATTAAAATGAGTGGTTCTCAAACTTTTTACAGTGGCATACCCCCTAGGACATTTAACATTCTTCTGAGTACCCCCACTTAGACCACAGTCACACTCTTTCCATTAATTTCCATCAATTTTCCATCAATTTTCTAGACTGTATGTCATCTTTTATGTTCTATTCTTAACATTCTATTAAGTGTATTATTAATATACCAAAGAAAGCAATAAATTATGGCAAAATTAAATGATACTTGTTGATTTAAACTAAAATCGCCAGTCACTGTCTTAAAGGAGAACTCCACTTCCAAAACAAAGATTCACATATAATGTACTCACCCCCTTGTCATCCAAGATGTTCATGTCTTTCTTTCTTCAGTCGTAAAGAAATTGTAAAGAAATGTTTTTTTTGAGGAAACAGCATTTCAGCATTTTTCTCCATATAATGGACTGCTATGGTGCCCCGATTTTGAACTTCCAAAATGATCCCAAATGCGGTTGTAAACGATAGCGGCCAAGAAAGAAGGGTCTTATCTAGTGAAATGACCGGTTATTTTAATAAAAACAAGACTTTTACAATACTTTTTAATGTCAAACGCTCGTCTTCTCTCACTCTGCCTGGACAGTTTTTTTCCGGTTCATGACAGTTAGGGTATGTCGAAAAACGTCTCGGTTACGTATGGTAACCCTCGTTCCCTGATGGAGGGAACAGAGACGTTGTGTCGAGTAGTGTACGACACTAGGGGTCGCCCTTGAGAGCCCAAACACCTCTGACAGTTTAGAAAAGGCCAATGAAAATTGGGTGTGCAGATTTGCATAGCTGGCCACGCCCCGGAATCCGGGTATAAATAGGGCAGCGCGTGCATCTGCTCACTCGTTCTGATTCTGAGGAGCCGAGCGTCGCAGCTCACTCAGAGGCAGACCAGGGATGTGGCATGGGAGACACAACGTCTCCGTTCCCTCCATCAGGGAACGAGGGTTACCATACGTAACCGAGACGTTCCCTATCTGTCGTACACTCCGAGTTGTGTCGAGTAGTGTACGACAATAGGGGTCCCCGTAAAAACACGCCACATGTCTGGCCGCGTCACGAGAGACAAGTACAGAAGTAACAGGGCAACGTGTTAACGTAAGTGCAGCTCACCTCCTCTGTGACCATCCAACGTCCAAGGACTGACCTGTACAGCGGGGTCCTGCAGCCGGGCCTCCCTCAAGGGCGGCTGAGTGTCTTGAGATCGTTGGGACAAAATGCCTGCTCCCGAAGGAAAGACATTACGGAGTTCACGACCTGCCCAAAAGGGGGGGTTAGAGTGACATAGTTAGACATGGGACCTGAGGTGGGTCTCACACCCGGGAAGACAGCCAGACTCAGATCCTAGAGAACCTGTTTTCAGGGGAAAACACCGCACCACAAGAGTTATAGGTGGAAATACACATATGGGGCCACAAAAGGGGCCACTACATATGGGGCACAATCCAATCAAAATAAGGGTATTCATACCTTGTGAAGGGATTCCATAGCGAGTTTCTCCGCTAAACTCCGCCATGTGCAGAAGTGCCAAAGATGGAGATGGTGTCCAGGGTTCGCATCAGGAAACCTACTGAAACTCAGAAGCGTAATCACCATTAGGGGAAGCGCTTTATGCAAGCTCTACACCAACCAGTGTGCCGAGTCAAGAGTTAGCAATCAAGACTCTAGCTGACACTGGTTCTGTGCGCAAATTATAAAATCTGGCAAATGTGTTAGGTGTAGCCCAACCCGCAGCTCTACAGATGTCTGTTAATGAGGCCCCATTCGCCAGGGCTGCTGAGGCAGCGATGCCCCTGGTTGAGTGGGCTCTTACCTCCAGAGGGCAGGGTAGGCCTCTGGCCAGGTAGGCCATACGGATCGCGTTTACCAGCCAATGGGAGATCCTCTGTTTGGAGACAGCTTTCCCCTTCTGCTGTCCTCCGTAACAAACAAAGAGCTGTTCCGAACGTCTGAAGGGCTGCGTTCGTTCCATGTAGATGCGCAGGGCACGGACTGGGCATAACAAGGTCAGGTTGGGGTCATCTTCCTGGGAAGAGAGAGCTTACAAGGTCACTACCTGATCTCTGAAAGGAGTGGTGGGGACCTTGGGCACATATCCAGGCCGGGGTCTCAAGACAACGTGAGAATCCGCTGGTCCGAATTCCAGGCACGAACTGTTCACGGAGAGGGCTTGGAGGTCTCCCACTCTTTGATGGAAGTGAGCGCAGTCAAAAGAGCCGTCTTGAAGGAGAGAGCATCAAGTTCGACTGACTGAAGGGGCTCGAATGGATCTTGTTGTAGACCTTGGAGAACCACAGCAAGATCCCAAGAGGGGATGAGATGCGACCGAGGAGGGTTCAGCCTCCGGGCTCCTCTAAGAAACCTGATTATCAAATGGTGTTTCCCCACCGATCTGCCCCCCACCAAGTCAGGGTTAGCTGATATAGCTGCGACATGAACCTTGAGTGTTGAGGCAGACAGGTGCCTGTCCAGGCCTTCTTGAAGGAAGGATAACACCAATTTGATGCCACAATTCCGTGGGTCCTTCCCGTGAGAAGAACACCAGTTCACAAAGATGCGCCATTTTAGGTCATACAGCCGTCTGGTAGAGGGGGCTCTTGCCTGTAGAAGTGTGTTTACCACTGAAGGTGAAAGGTCTCTGAAGTCCTCCTGGTCGCGTCCAGGGACCAAAGGTGGAGGTTCCAAAGATCGGGGCGCGGGTGCCAAATTGTGCCCTTCCCCTGAGAAAGGAGGTCCTTCCTCAGAGGAATGCGCCAGGGAGGGGCTGATGCCAGGAGCACCAGGTCCGAGAACCAGGTTCTGTTGGGCCAGAAGGGGGCCACCAAAAGAATCTGTTCCTTGTCCTCCCTGACTTTGCACAAGGTTTGTGCGATGAGGCTCACTGGGGGAAACGCATACTTGAGCCGGCCCCTCGGCCAACTGTGTGCCAGTGCGTCTATACCGAGGGGGGCCTCGGATAGACCGTACCATAGCTGGCAGTGGGTGGATTCCGGTGAGGCAAAGAGGTCTACCTGTGCCTGGCCGAATCGATCCCAAATCAGTTGGACCGACTGGGGGTGGAGTCTCCACTCGCCTCAGAGCGAAACCTGTCGTGACAGGGAATCGGCCATACGATTGGCTTCGCCCGGAATGTGAGTGGCTCGTAGAGACTTGAGTCTGTGTTGACTCCAGAGCAGCAGGCGGCGGGCTAGTTGTGACATGCGAAAGGAGCGTACACCGCCCTGGTGGTTGATGTAGGCCACAGTCGCAGTGTTGTCGGACCTGACCAACACGTGCTTGCCCTGAATCATAGGTCGGAACCTCCTCAGGGCCAGGAGCACTGCCAACAACTCCAGACAATTTATGTGCCAAAACAGTCGGGGGCCTGTCCAGACCCCGGAAGCTGCCTGCCCGTTGCAGGTGGCACCCCAGCCTGTCTTGGAAGCATCCGTGGTGACAATGATGCGTCTGGACACCTGTTCCAGAGGAACTCCTGACCGTAGGAACATAATGTCTGTCCAAGGGCTGAGTGTCTGGCGGCACGATGGTGTGATGTTCACTCGAAATGTGCCTCGATGCCACGCCCACCTGGGGACTCGAGTATGAAGCCAGTGCTGCAGCGGTCTCATGTGCATCAAACCCAGTGGCGTGACCGCGGCTGAGGATGCCATGTGCCCTAGGAGCCTCTGAACCTGTTTTAGGGGGACCGCTGACCCGCATCTGAGTGTTGCCACACACCTCAGAACTGACTGTGCACGCTCCGGGGAGAGACGCGCAGACATACTGACCGAGTCCAGCTCTACACCGAGAAAAGAGATCCTCTGTGCCGGGGAGAGTTTGCTCTTTTCCCAGTTGACCCGAAGCCCCAACTGAGCCAAATGGTTGAGAACCATGTCCCTGTGTGCGCAAACCAAATCCCACGAGTGAGCTAGGATCAGCCAGTCGTCGAGATAATTGAGAATGCGTATGCCCCTTTCCCTGAGGGGGGAAAGGGCGGCCTCCGCTACCTTCGTAAAGACCCGGGGCGACAGGGAGAGGCCAAAGGGGAGAACCTTGTACTGATATGCCCGTCCCTCGAAGGCAAACCGCAAGAACGGCCTGTGTCTTGGGAGGATTGAGACATGAAAGTACGCGTCCTTCAGGTCTATGGCCACAAACCAATCTTGAACTCTGACACACGTGAGAATGTGCTTGAGGGTTAACATCTTGAACGGGAGCTTGAGCAGGGCCCGATTCAAGACGCTCAGATCCAAGATTGGTCTGAGACCGCCACCCTTCTTGGGTACAATGAAGTAGGGGCTGTAGAACCCTTTCTTCATTTCGGCTGAGGGGACAGTTTCTATCGCGTCCTTCGCCAGAAGGACTGCGATTTCCGCCCGAAGAGCCGCGGTGTTGGGGCCCTGAACCGACGTAATGAGAACACCACGGAACTTGGGTGGACGCCGTGCAAACTGGATGGCATAGCCGAGCTGAATGGTCCTGAGGAGCCAGCGGGAAGGATTGGGGAGATTTAACCAATCCGAAAAGTTCTCCGCTAAGGGTCTCAGAGGAGTTACATTCGGTGTACCAAGGGTGGGGGTACAGTCGCTGGGAAAACAGTGTGTGGCCGGAGGTGAGAAGCCCCGAACCACACTGGCTGCTCTGCCCAGGGAGTCCGATCCGTGAGAGCTGTGCAGATGATCCGCCCGAGAGGGGAGATCGTCTGAACGAGCTTGTTGTTTCAGAGCATACGGGGGCACAGGTGTTGTGCGACCGTATGTTTCTGATAATGGAAACAGCATCTGACCGTCGAGTAGAGGGTCGGAGGTGCTGTATATTGTGCCCAGAGAAGGAAATTGCTCTTTCATTGACCATGTGGTGGCCGTCCGCCGTGTGGCAGACAGCCGGGTAGAAGCCGAATCCAGCGCTCGTCCCCTCATCGAGTGTGGATCCGGACAGGTCAGATGATCCTCCTTCCCTGGGCTGCCCGTCTCAGGAACGCTTCGAAGCCTGACATGGGTTCTTAGTGGCCTGAGGACGGGCTGGCGGTGCCACCTTCCTACGAGTGCTGGACCGTTGGGCGGGTCTGGCTGCAGGACCGGCAGGTTGCGGGGCCTGAGCCGTCCTCGTAGGGGGTCTTCCTCGGCGGGGGACAGGCGGAGGTTGCTGCGTCGGCTGAGCTGGGCCAGCGCTCGCTGCACGCTGAGGCAGGATGTGTTTAATGGCCTCCGTCTGCTGCTTCACCGTGGAGAACTGCTGGGCAAATTCTTCCACGGTTTCGCCGAAGAGACCAGACTGGGAAATGGGAGCGTCAAGAAAGCGAGCTTTCTCGGCGTCTCGCATCTCGGCCAGGTTTAGCCATAGGTGGCGCTCCTGGACCACCATAGTGGACATCGCCCTCCCCAGAGCCTGCGCCGTAACCTTCGTAGCCCGAAGAGCATAGTCGGTCGCAGAGCGCAGCTCGTGTAACAGCTCTGGGTCAGGAACAACCTCGTGCAGGTCTTTGAGAACCTTAGCCATAGCGTGTAAGGCGGACGCAGCTTGCCCAGAGGCCACATAAGCCTTCGCTACAAGCGCAGACGAAAACTTACAAGCCCTGGACGGGAGTCTCGGGCGGCCCCTCCAGGAGGCGGCGTTTTGAGGGCACAAGTTCATCGCAATCGCTCTCTCCACCTGGGGGACCTCCGTATGCCCCCTCGCTGGACCGCCATCGAGGGTGGTGAGGGACGGGGAGATAACGTGCCGTGAACGAGCCGACAGAGGGGCTTTCCACGACTTCGTTAACTCCTCATGCACTTCCGGGAAAAACGGGACCGGGGAGGAACGTGGCCTCGAGTCACGTCCACTGCCCAGGAACCAGTCATCCAGCCTTGAAGGCTCAGGGCTGGGTGGGGGAACCCACACAACCCCAATCTCCTTGGCTGCCCGTTTTAGTGCGGCGGCCATTTCGGCATCCGCCACAGACTGAGACTCTCCCGCCGGAGCGGTAAGTTCAGCCATGACGTCAGCCTCTGACGGCTCTCCCTCCGATGCTACAGACTCTGCCTTTTCCTCAGCAGGAGCCCCGAACAAAAGATCCAGCCCATACTGAGACGAGCTTTCAAAATCGTCCTGAGACTCCATCGGTGGACACACAGGGTGAACGGTTTGCGAGGACGTACCCGGCAAAGCGTCGTTCAAATCCTGCCCGGAAGTAGAAGGACTGGAGCGGGAAGCAGTTGAATGGTGCCGCGGCTTCTTCGAAAAGAACGCGGCTCGTGAGCGGAGCGTGCCCAAGGGCATGTCATCGCAGTTCTGACAACCTCCCTCAGCGAACGCTGCTTCAGCATGCTCACGCCCCAAGCACTGAACACAGCGATCGTGCCGATCGTTAGGGGAAAGGTAGAATCCGCAACCAGTTGGACACGGACGGAAAGGCATAGTGAAACACACAATCCGCCCGTGGAGCTCTTTTAGAGAAAATTTGCTCAATAGAGGAAAATCTTCTCCTGAAGATCGCCGTCGACGCACCCAGGGGAACTCTCACAACACGAGCCTTGTCAGAGAGGGAGAGACCGCTGTCTGTGCCGTAGATCCAACGACGAGAGAGGTGAATGTTGCCGCTTCTCACACAGAGACGCTGCATTCGGCTCCGAAGAACAGAACGAGTGAGCAGATGCACACGCTGCCCTATTTATACCCGGATTCCGGGGCGTGGCCAGCTATGCAAATCTGCACACCCAATTTTCATTGGCCTTTTCTAAACTGTCAGAGGTGTTTGGGCTCTCAAGGGCGACCCCTAGTGTCGTACACTACTCGACACAACTCGGAGTGTACGACAGATAGGGAACTCCCATCTCATGCTCTCCCTCAACTTCAAAATCGTCCTATATCGCTGTTTTACCTTTTTTTTTTTTAAGGGTGTTTGATCTTCCTTGCATGTTCACTTTGCATAGACTGGGTCGGTACTTCTGCAGCGATGTAGGATGATTTTGAAATTATTTTTGAAGTTGAGGGAGAAAATACGATTGGAGTTTTTCGACATACCCTAACTGTCTTGAGCCAGAATACACAGAGCAAGGCAGAGCAAGGCAAGATAAGCGTTTGAGAATAAAAAGTATTTTAAATTGTATTTTTTTAATGAAAATGACCGATCGTTTCGCTAGATAAGACCCTTCTTCCTCAGCTGGGATCGTTTGAAGCCGCATTTAAACTGCATTTTGGAAGTTCAAAATCAGGGCACCATACTAGTACATTATATGGAGAAAAATGCTGAAATGTTTTCCTCAAAAAACAATTTCTTTACCACTGAAGAAAAAAAGACATAAAACATCTTAGATGACAAGGGGGTAAGTACATTATATGTGAATCTTTGTTTTAGAAGTGGACTTCTCCTTTAATGAGCGAGGCGTCGCATTTTTCATTCATTCATTCTTTCTGTAAGGAAGCGGCTGTGGTTATATATGGGTTATTAACTGACTCTCCGAATCATTAAAGTTGCAGTATCCTTCACTAACGAAACACCACTGTTGCTTAGAGATGCACACCAGTTCTGTTGCGGATTGTGTTGGAACTATTGTTTTGTTGTAAAATATAACAAACAATATTGACAATATTGTGTTTAAAATGTAGACTACATTCAAAATGTAAAATGTTCACTTAATACCTTTTTGTTGAACTGTTATATATAATCAAATGTTCTGCTATTCTTTTAAATAGTTATCTTTTAACTATTTTTAAGTTTTCTGGATCATCAGTCTTGGTAAATACATGAGGCATTATCTGAGGCAACCCAATCAGTTTACACAGGTAATCCAGTTTCTGTAGTGGAACCTGTGCTCACAGCCCAGCAGCTCAATTACCATTTGCCAGAGAACACCATGACTGGCAGGTTCGCCATTGGTGCCCCATTGTCTTCACAGATAAGACCAGATATGAAAGATTGTGGAGATGCCATGGAGAACACTATGCTGCCTGCAACATCACTCAGCATGACCAGTGATAGTCTGGGGAGAAAACATCCATAGAGGATCACACAGATCTTCACATGCTACCCAATGGTACCCTTACTGCTGTTGGGAACTGGGATGAAATCCTCAGAGCCATTGCCAGACATTATGCTGGTGCAGTGGGAACTGGGTTACTCCTGGTGCATGACAATGCCCAGGCCCATGTGGCCACAATGTGTAGGCAGTTTCTGGATCATGAAGACACTGGTGCCATAGACTGGCCTTCATGTTCTATAGACCTGAATCAAATTGAGAATCTCTAGGATGTTATGTATCAGAGCATCTGAAGCTGCCAAGCAGCACCACAGACTGTTCAGGAGCTCCCTGATGCTCTGACCCAGGTCTGACAGGAGATGTAATTTACATTTTTTAACTTTGATTTTCAGGGTGAATCTAAAGTTATTTGCCCTATGGGTTAATTCACCACTTACTAAAGGTCAGACAAATATAATTTTCAATAAATGGTAAAAGAAGAAAGCTAGATGAAATTTCTATTGTTTGCATCATGGCTTCCAATTTTCCAAACCATGCTTTAATTTAGTAATTAAGTTATCGCAAATGAGTCTAATAGTGGAGGTGAGTAGGAGGAAGTACGTCGGAGAAGTTTAAGTGAACTTTTTTTCTGAAAGTTGTTCTGGAAGTTTGTCATTCTGCCTGCGTATGAACAAAAAAGAAAATTAGATAAGGGCAAAGGAATGAAAAAATGTTGGGACTTACAGGGGGCTGGCGATATGAGAACATCAAAAGAATCACCTTACTTGTTCTTGCTGTTTTTCTTGTTTCCCTTTACGTCTCTGTCTGTCACACCTGTGTATCCACAGGCCAAAGGAAACAATAGTGCTGCAATAAGCGTTACTTTTACCAAAGAGACCCAAGAATATTAAAAACACTCACACTCTTTTTACTGTAGTCAAGAAAGAACCTGGAAGCTACGGCTCTGCAGAAAGCTCAAGGGAGAAGCTTACAACATCCAGTTGAACTGTGGATGAAATCTTGCTTTGTGTTCTGCATCATCAACTAAATCACATCTCTCTCTCTCTATCAGTCATGTATGTGTTGAAAATCCACGTAGGAAAAGATAGTCTTTATGTGTTAGGTGAAATCAGGTCATTGACTGCAGTCTGAATCAGTGTGAAAGCATAGACTGGATGTCCTAACAGATGTGAAAAGGTTATGGGAGGGATTCTACTATAAACACCAACTGAATCAAAGCTTTTGTCCATCAAAAAAATAAATGCAGAGTAAAGTGGGGTAGGTTTGGCCTAGCAGCTGAAGATCTGGACTGGCAAGTTTAAAGCCTCCAAAGAACAATAAACAATATACGTGCTATCATAACCAACTGAGCTCAGAGGATAAATCATCCTGGTGCCCAAGTGAAACGTGCAAACAAAAATCAGGCTACAGCATACACAAATGAAATAGAATGGATTTGCCTACAAACTGCCAATCATTTTTTGCCATTGAATTGAAAGCGTTTTCCATCAGTCCATCCCAATTTAACCCCTGATAGTGACGTTCAGCAAAGCACCTTATACCCCAGGTTGCTCCAGTTGGATTGTCACAGTATGAACTGTACTGTGAATCACTTTGGATGAAACTAAATTAAATGACTAATTGCTTAGTAAAACTGAGTATCATTGAGAAGATATTCAATTTTAATGAAAACATCACAATGTGCTTGTTGTGACACCTTGTTCAGTGCAGTAATTAGGATGCATCTCCTTACATGTAGGATGAAAATGAAAGCACGCACAGTTTGTATTACCAGCCATGACTAATATTAGATTTAACCCTCGGATGCATGCATTCTACAGTGGACAGATAATTTATTTATAATGATGTTGCATCCAAGATAGCAAGGCTTTTATATAATTTAAATTTGATTGGTTGACAAATGTTCTAAGGTGTGCAATTTTTTTCAGACAGGTCTTCAACGCATTTCATGTCTATACTTCGTCAAATGATTTCAAATTACGTAAAAACTCTTTAAAAAAAGATCAGGAATTATTTTTCTTTCTGATTTAATTCATGCATCAGAGGGTTAAATTAGGGCCCTATGATTTCCGTGATGTAAAGATGGAATTTACTGTATAACGCAGAACATCACAGAATTTGCCAAATTTTGGATAAATAAATCAAAAGTAGGTAAGTACACTTAAATCAAAATGCGATATAAAAACTATTGTTGTACATATTAAGCAGCAGAAACACTATTTTAATATCAATCCTGCATGTTCTGTGTCTCTGTGTGAATGAATGATGCAGATGCATGGTTTCTTTCACAACACACACTGAAGCACACGTGACGCCTGCAGTGTTTTCAGCCTCTGCCAACTCAATACATGAAGACATGAACACATAAACAATCTCTAGAACTGCTCTGAGAGTCATTTTATGAGCATTTTATAGTTTCTTGTGAGAAAAACTATTGTCATATCATATACAAAAAGAAACTTAAAGGTCTTCACAGCAACCCGTAAAAATAAAAGTTAGGTTTAAGTTGAAGAAGCTGTGACAGAAATATATTACTGAATGTAATGACAGTACTACTACCACCCCAATCCAGAAAAGTTTCGCGAAATGCCATAAAATCAAGAATATGTTATCTGTTCATTCATTCTCTTTAAACTTTATTTAAAGGAGAACTCCACTTCCAGAACAACAATTTACAAATAATTTACTCACCCCTTTGTCATCAAAGATGTTCATGCCCTTCTGTCTTCAGTCGTAAAGAAATTATGGTTTTTGAGGAAAGCGTTTCAGGATTTTTCTCCATTTATTGGTGCCCTGATCATTTTGATCTTTGATCCAAAATGCAGTTTAAATGCAGCTTCAAAGGGCTCTAAATGATCCCAGTTGAGGAAGAAGGGTCTTATCTAGCGAAACGATCGGCCATTTCTTTTTTAAATAAAAATTTGTATACTTTTTAAGCACAAAAGCTCGTGTAGCTCAGGGTCTGGGATGCGCGTCCACGATGCTACTTACCATTGAATCATGTTGAAAGGTCACGCGGAGCGTAGGCAGAGACCCAGTGTTTACAAAGCGAACGTGCAAGACTAAGAAAGTGCAAGTAAGTTTTGTAAATGCTGTTTACAAAAAAAAGGCACAACGATGTACTCCTCTCAAGTTGTAGGAGAAAATAAGATGGAGTTTTTCGCCATACTCAGTACACAGATGATGAGCTTATTTGTGAATTCTGAAAGTGGAGTTCATACATGCCTCCATTTCAACGCACATATTCCAGTCACCAATGCCGTTTGCTTTGCTGCACCCCCATACCATGACAGTCGCTTGATTTGTCTAGATGATCCCTTTGGTCTTTGGTACTGAGAACTCGACCTCCATTTTTTCCAGAAACAAGCTGAAACGTGGACTCGTCTGACCACAGCACACATTTCCATCGTCTTTTCGATTATTTCAGATGAGCTCTGACCCAGAGAACCCCATAGCATCACTGCATAGAACTGATGCATAGCTTTCTGCTAGAGTAACAGCATTTTAAGTTGCATTTATTGATGCAGCTGCAGAATGTTTTAAGTGACAGCAGTTTTCTGAAGTACTCCTGAGCCCATGTGGCTATATTTAATACCGCAGCATGACGGCTTCTTATGCAATGCCATCTGAGGGCTCAAAGGTCATGCACATTCACCCGAGGTGTCCTGCCTTGCCCTTCACAAAATGACATTTCTCTGGATTCCCTGAATCCTTTCACAATATTATGTGGGGTAGTTGGTGAAAGACCTAAATTATTTGTGATTTTCTATTAAGAAATGTGATTTTTGATTTGTTTGTCATGAAATTTGGCACAAAGTGATGAGACATGATCCAACTTCGCTTGCAAAGACTGAAATGCTCCTTTTATACACAAACATGATATCCTCACCTATTTTCATTTCACCTGCTTACTGTGAACTGTTTTAAAACAGTTTAATTTGGATATTCTATAACCTTTTCACTTTTATTTGGCCTCTGTTCCAACTTTTTTGGAGTGTGTTGCAGCCATGAAAATCAAAATTTGGTTATATTTACAAAATAAGATTAAAAGTTGGCCACAACAAAAACAAAACAAAACAAAACAAAACAAAACAAAAACAACAACAACAACAAAGAAATAAAAAATGGAATCCAGAAATGTTAAAACAGTAAAAACAGAATTTGGAAAGAAATAAAATGGAATTTGGGAAAAATAAATTGATTTTATATGGCCCTAGGTAGGGATGTGACGAGATCCGATGTGTCTCGCGAGATTTCATGACAATATCCTCGCAAAACATTTTGCAGTGTTTACATTAGAGCTGCATGATTAATCCTTAAAAGATTGAGATCTCGATTCAAACACGCACGCAATCTTATTCCTAAATCACAAAGATTTAGCTATGTCCATTACGACTGTTTCACATCCCGAGTGTCAGTGGAGCGAGAGAAGCATGTTCTGTCGCTGCCCATGTTAGTGAATCAGAGGGTCGGTCATCACTACGCTTCTGATGTGAACGCTGTCATTTACTGATACGGGTGGTGACAAAACACGCGCTGCTCACGCTCCACTGACGCTTACGATGTGAAACAGGTGTTAAAGACATTCAAATCTGCATTCATACTGCTGCTGATCTGATCATTAACTGAACTGTAGTAAATGTGATATAATGGTGAAACACGGATAATGACTGATAAAACTATGTTTTTACTAGCGGACAACTACAGTGGATACTGTAACATTTGTTAAAGTTACTTACTTGACGATGTTGCGCCCTCAAAATGACTTGAAGGCTCGAATGCAGCCTAGTTCGCGCCCACGAGAATGTGCGAGGAAAGGTCAGACAGCAATGCGGGAGAGGTGCGTCTGACTCCGGGCTATTTTTGCACTGTTGCCGCGGGTTATTTTACAAATTAGCTGTTGGCGCCTAGCGGTTGTGCTCTATTTAATGCTCAGTATGCTCTATTAAATGCTCTATCTAATATTTGGTTTTGTGCTGATAATCCTATTGGTCTATTTTGCACGCTAATGATAGGAATCTATCGTTTGACATGATTGGTTACTGAAGTTTGTGACGTAGCAAAAAAAAGGGCCATTTCAAACTGCATTTCTGGGGAAACTACAATTGGGAAACTACAGTTTTAAGGTGTAAATACTCAGCAATGGTGTTGATTAATGGACTGGGCACATGGTTTGTCTAAAAGCATACTAAAAACACCACACGGACAAATAAACAACATAAAAATTTTGATTTTCACTACAGGGGGACTTTAACTCTTCTTTAACATTTATCCTCTTCCGCCAGGAGGTGGTGACAACTGCCCATTTAAAAAAAGTATGTCATTGAATCATTCATTCTGGAGATTCCAATAGTCAAACAAGTCTTAATGAATTTTAAACTTAATGATTTTTTTTTTCCATTTTGTTTAAATTAATATATGTTTCTAAAAGACTTAAGCAATGAACATTTGTCAGAACCACTAGTAAAATACGTTATTTTGTTTAGTTTTCTAAACTTTATTCTCCAGAATCGTAAGAGAATCATGGTCTCCAATTTATTAAAAACAACTGGGAATTACAATTTATCCATAATCGTGAAGCTCTTATTTAAATGTTCTTTAATACTGCATATAATTCATTAAAATGGAAGCATAATTTCATAAAGTTCAAAATGTACCTACATTTTTCGCATTTTGTCTTTTTCAGTTCAATAAAAGACTATTTTCCCTATATATTTCATCACTGAGAATTTCTTTAAAAAAGTTAAAAAATCTCGTCTCGTTCTCATGAACACAGTCTCGTGTCTCGTCTCCTCTCGTCTCATGGGCTAAGTGTCTCGTCACACCCCTAGCCCTAAGTTAAATGCTCCTTCACCTTATTTGGCCTCTTGTGTTGATTTACAGCAGCAACAGAAGCAAACACCTCAGGTATCACTCAGTCGCTCTTTCTCACTCGTTACCAGCAAGGTGTTGGTCATTTCCCACCAGGGGTGGATGGCCCTGCAAGGCAATCATATCAAAGTAATCTTAAGTCCCTAGCAGTTTCAACAACAGCACCTCAAAGAAGAAAAACAACAGGACTTTGACAACTGCTCTGACATCTGCCATAAGAACAGGCAGAGGTACAGAACATAATCTTAAACAGGTAGACCTGCATAAACAGAAAATGATTATTTAGCATTTGCATGATAAACAGCGTTTATTAGACAGGTCTGGATAGGAAGCTGGCACATTAGGACCAGATGCGGCCTCGCGCTTTCTCCTGTGTCACTCTCCCCTGCCAACGGACACAAATCTCAGTCTAACGTTTGATATAAATGCACTCTGGCATTTCAGAAGCTTCCGGTTGAGTGTTCACAAGAGTAAACTGCAGAGGGATGAAACGAGATTTAATGAGATTTGGAGTGTTCGGATCTCACTAACCCTCCTGCCATCTGCTTCCCCTGAACGCAGGCCTGCCGAACCCATATGACAGCACTGGACAAATACAAGCGCTAATGCTCTTTTAATGAGTTGTGCCATGCGAACACACGTACTGACTGTAAACACAGACTCGCGTGCTTACAGTTGGCGTGTGCGATTTAGAATATTGCACAATGTGTACATCAACCTTACGAATCAGGGAATGCAGACACACAAACACATGCGACAAATAGATGGCATCAAGTTGGCAGTTTATGTACTCTGTGTGAACTGTAATTCATTTAAACTTTAATTAGTGAGTTCAGCACTGGGCTTCAGATGGCCAGCCACAGACCTTTTACTGACCATCTCATAAATATAGCATGAAAGCGACAATACAAGAAGTGATAGCTCTAATCTGATTGCTTGACCTGAGAGTCATGGTGCTAGGGTTGTTATCAGTCTGACAGAAATTAACATTGTCTCTATTCTGCCACAATTTACACTGGGTAACCACCTTATTCTTCAATGCAAAAGTAAGCCTATGGGCGAGACTTCCAGTTCATTATCCGCTATAGGGAAATAATGAGAAGAAAAACAATGTGCAGTAAACAGAAAAGCTGTTTGCACTACAAACCAGTGTTCATAATTAAGATAATACATTAAAATAATATGGTAAAACACACCAACTGGCAATATCAAACAGCAAAACCAGCTGTTTTGTACAGCTAAAAATAGCTGGGCGCAAAACCAGAAGCCAGACCCATAAAATTTAAAAATGACCATGCCCAATCTTACAGCAAAAATAAGGTAGATAAACATTGATATTCCAGTTACTTACAATCATAAATGCTGATTTTTAAAATCTCAAAATTTAAAAAAAAAGGTTGTAGTTCAAATTGAATGTGATAAAATTAAAATGGTGTTTACCACAAAATAATGACAGAACAAGACATCTTTCATTTGAGTTGTCCTCGCAAATGGCACACAACAACATACCGTGACAGATATAGTCTGATTCTTGAACAAATGACTCTTATTAACAGGTTCTTCTTTGTGAATCAAAATATACAGAACATTCAGTGCAGCCCGATTCAGGTTCTTGACTCCATTTATTTTATTCAGAGCCTTTCTATACTGTTACATCAGAGTTCATAACTAAGGTGAACAGAATTTGAACAGCAGAGTTTAGGCCCTGTTAGGGCTGCATGATAAGGCTTAAACTGATTATTTTGTATCATGATTATTTTGATAAAAATTATAATCACGATTATTAATAACAATTATTCAAAAGGGTAAATGCACTAACATTTCATGTGTCCTTTAACCAGCCTCCACTGACTACATATACAAAACTCATGGTTTTTGGTTAGTGTTTTGTAATCTGTATTCTCTAGATTTTCTAAGTGGCAATTTGTTCGCAAATAAGACAAGCCACTCAGATCACACAGTAAATTTGCTCAAAGATTGTTAATGCACACTGATAATAACATTGCCATGCCATTTTCAACTGATTAACATTATGAAAACTGGTAAAAACTTTAGAAACGTATAATATAGCTTAAATTAATTCCAATTTATGTACATTTTTCCCCATTGTCTTGCCACAGGTAGCAAAAGCGCATTTATTTCTCAAACACAATAGATCTATTTTTGAAACTCAGAGAAAGTTTGATCATGGCAGATTTGGTTACACAAGCAGCACAAATGGCTTGTGAAAAAACACACTTTGGCTGAATGACACTTTCATGTAAGCAGAAATCGTTGTGGAGAGATCGCTAAACTCCCATGTATGTTTTCTTATCATCAGTCAGCGCGTGCACAGGGTTGGCAGATTGCACAGAAAGTGCATCCTTAAAGGAGAAAAGCTCTGTTTTGGGGACTTAATCTCTTCACATCTGGCAACCACATGCATGAACGGTAGTGAAGGCTTGTTAGCAATGTAAGATAATGCAAATGCCAAATTAAAAACTCATTTTCAGGATAAATAATGAGCCGGCCAATATCGTGACGATTGTTTTTAATTAATCGAAAAAGGTGGATATTGTTATCAAGATTAAAATACGATTAATTGTGCAGCCCTAGGCCCTGTTGTTATTTTGTCATTTTATTTTAATTTATTATTTAAATTTTTAGATTAAAAAATGAAGTGAATGGATTTTTTTTTTATTATTTTAAGGTGGTTGTTTACACACTGCTAAGACACACTTATATGCAAACACCATGTAAAAGTGAATTTTGCACCTGATGTCCCCTTTAACAAGTGAACAAAATATTCTTGAGTGCATCTGTGTATTCCACTTCTCTCTTATATATTTTCCCACAAACCACAAGCTCAGTTTTCCCATTTAGCAACAGAGATGCTATTGATTTTTACTGTAGAGTATTAAAACTAACTCCATCCAAATGCATTCAGCACTCACAATTATATACCAAATTAAACAATCATCACTAATCTTCCACCACATCAGAATCTTTGTGCTGACCTCAATTGCATTGGCATAAATAATCACAAAGGGACTAGGTCTTTATTAAAACCGCAGCAGAACTCAACAATAACCCCTTGTGCTCGGAACAGTCTGTACAGACCGCTATTTGTGCCGGTCTCACAGTTTGATGTGAAGCAAACATGGCAGTAGATGATTTCTCCCCCTCAAGTCATTCTGATGTGTCCAATCTCCAGATGACATATTGATAAGGGGATGAATAACAAGACTGAAAATCTCTAAATCCGTCCAATTTCGCTCTGACACCAGCTGCTGAGAGGGCTGCGCACCGTAGAGTCATTGGATAGGGAAATTAATAAGGAATAATTGGGCATGACAGATCAGAAATTTACCATCAGACCAATTAAAGCCGAATCGATTTGACACACTCTCACCTTCTGATTAGCAGAGGAAGGAATGGAATTACTGGCGATTCAGAGGAGGACATTTGGCACATCTGGTGGCAAGAGAAAAAAATATGGTGAGATCAACGAAAGCATCTTAGGAAAAATTATAAATGAGGGCAAAAAAAAGTTTTGTTTCTAGATTTTGTTGGAGAACGGAACAGGATAAGGCTTGATCATAGTGAATATTAATTATTAGGGCCCGAGCACCGGTGGTGCGAGGATCCTATTGGAATTGCTCAGATTTCTTCTTCTTCCCAAAAATGAATTGCACTTCTGAGGACCTAAACATGCTCAAAATCTCATGAAACTTTGCACACACACCAAAAGTGGTGAACATTTACATCTGATATGGGTTTGAGAAGTGGGTGTGGCAAAATGTCTCGATAGCACCACCTATAAAATGTCAACGAAGTGCCTCTCGATCTGTTTCACATACATGTACGAAAAATTCGGTAGACACATGTAACACACCAATACCTACAAAAAAGTCCCTTGGTATGAAGTCCAAAACCCAACAGGAAATCTGTTATTTTGAAGTTTCTCAGGAAGTTTTGTGCCATTTTTGCCATTTTCAGGCATTGTATTCAACTCCTCCTAGAGATTCATACAGATCAACACCAAATTTGGTCAGTATAATCTAAAGCACTTTGTGACGTTAAATTGTGAAGATCTTGATTTTTCGTTGAAGGACGTGTCCGTGGCGGCCTGATAAACTTCAATGTTCTGCCATGAAAAAGGAAGTTGTTATAATTCAGGCATACAATGTCCGATCTACAGCAAAATTCACATGTTTGATAAGAGCCCTGTCCTGAACACATGCCTATGACCATATTCAGTTATAGCCATAATGCCACCTGCTGGTAACAGGAAGTGGCATATTTTACGCTCTAACTAAATCCTCCTGGAGATTTAATGACATCAACATTATATTTGGTCAGTCTACTCTAAAGGCCTTTGCAATGTTAAATTGCAAAGATCTTGAGTTTTCGTTAAAGGGCTTGTCGATGGCGGCCTGACAAATTTCAATGTTTTGCCATGGGAATAGAAGGTGCTGTAGCTCAGCCATACAATGTCCGATCTGCCCCAAACTTCACACATTCGATAAGAGTCCTGGCCTGAACACATCTCAAGGCCAATATTCTGTTATAATCATAGAGCCACCTGCTGGCAACAGGAAATGACTTGTTTTACACTAACTTAAACATGCAATGTCCAATCTACACCAAACTTCACCTGTTCGATAAGAGTCCTGGCCTGAAGACATCTAAAAGCCAATATTGGGTTATAATCATAGTGCCACTGGTTGGCACCAGGATACGTCATGCATTGCATGGTATCAAACATACTATGTTCGATCTGCGCCAAACTTTATATGTTTGATAAAAGTGCTGGCCTGAAGTCATCTACATGCCAATATCCAGTTAGAGTCATAGTGCCATCCCCTGGTAACAGGAAGCTTGGCAAAAATAAATGACTGACATATTCCTTCTATATTTACCACTTTAAATGCACATTGCCCATCCTTCGCTGTTTTCCTAAAGTCACCAGTTGGCGGTGAGCTTGGATGTGAGGGCCCTTTCAACGCTGCTTGCAGTTTTAATTTATTTATTTTTTTCTCTTTCCATTTAACCCTTGTACTGTGCTGAAAACACCTAATTAGGTGTTCCCAGTCAAAAATGACAAGCCTTCTAAAAATTGCTTGTAAATCTCTCATTATGCTATATTATTACCAAATCTTGAATTCAATCTTTCTGTCAACTTTTCACTTAGCACAGGATTTGTATTTTTTTTTTTGGAAGTGACCTGTCATAGGCCTCAATGAACTAAGCTTATGCACCTCAATTTTTTAATGAAAAAGCATTATTTGTGAATAATTTTGGCAATGTTCACCCAAAACTGAGGTGCATACGCTTCGATCAATTAAAATTGAAAAATGTAAAGTGAATATTTGGTAATAATACAGCATTTCCAAGCATTTTTTTAAAGGCCAGTCATTTTTGACTGGGATCACCACAAGTGTAACAAGATGAGGGGGAAAAACAAAAAAATAACAACAACAAAAAAGGTACAAAAATTCCAAAAGTTTTTGGAAAGTTATCATACTTTGTGTGAGCAAACTCAGTAAGTCCAGTTTAGTCCAATGTGAAGACATATACTAGTGTTTTCAGGGAAAAGAAAATCCTGTCTGGATCAAAATTAACATTAGGGTTACACTGTAGTCATTTGTTATCTAATATTAAATATAAAAACTGTAATAAACTCATCCATGTGTTTGTTTCACACACTGTAAAAAGCTATATGATTTGTAATACATCTGAGAAATGTGAGCAACGCAAACAAATTTGATAATTTTAGACACCACATTCATTCAGACATGCCTCACAGACTTTTCTTGAGGCTCTTGGCTGGTTCGGAATTGCATTTGAAACCAAGACATGTCAAGGAAAAACATATTGCAATGCAGTACTTGTTGTGTGTCTAGCGTGCAGGGTCTATTTGCAGTAAACACTATGTTTTTGATATAATACAGGGAAACCTTTTCACCAGCTTCCTCCCTTTCGACGCTTTGTTACACTGTTGCATAATTTTAACGCTGGTTCCATTTAAGCAAATTGTTTTCCCGTTCATTTGAGCTTGTGTATGTGTGTGTTCACGCACATGTGTTACAGCTGGAGCCATACTGCTCCAGGACCATTATCCAGAGAAAATGAAACACCTCTAGACCGCCTGAGACCGTGAACACTTCCCTAAACCCCCACAATGCTGAGAGAGATAGAGAGAGAGAGAGAAAAAGTGGGGGAGAAAGAAAGAGATTTCCCTCTGAAATAAGGCAAACACATAAAGTAAACTCAAACTCAAAGTTGAAACCCAAACTAGAAGAACAAATATGGCAGAATATCAAAATTATGAGAACGAGACCACAGCCTCTGCACTTTTAGACACATTTTGGAAAACAGACTTACTCCCAAAGTACAATTATGGACTGCCCACAGTTCGTTTACTGACCGCCTGATGTATATCCAACACAAAAATGGTGTTTTTCAAACTAGCAAGTTTCATTCTAATTGGCTGGCTGGAAGTTTGTGAGGTTTGTGGCAAAAAACAAAACAAAAAAACAAACAAACAAAACAAAAAACAAACAAACAAACAAACAAAAAAAAAAAACAGTGGTACTGTAGTAAGTAAACAGAATATTCTCAAAAACAACTATATATCTGTACTGTATATTTTCAGCTATCCATTATATAATTCTTGCTACTTTGGGGTGGAATGAAATTCTAAGCCTATATTTTACACTATTTTTTTTTTTAAATACAGTTTGATGTGCACCTTATTGTGATATCATCAACTGAATAGTTTTATGGCACAGTTTTACACAAACTCTAAATGCACATAGATTGCTGGGATTTTTTTTTAGTATAATGTGCATTGATTTATTTAAATGAGATGCAAATATAGCAGGCGTATTGCTTGTATGTCCTATCTGTACTCCAGTGCCACAGTTTTCTATCAAAGACAGTTCAGCTTTTGACATGCAATTACACACCAGTCTGCCCACTAGGAAAGAGTGACACCAACACACAGCAAGGCTGCAGGCAAACCCATACTGCAATGCTGCAGGTCTCTGCAGGGCTGCACGATTTGGGGGGAAAGAAATTAAAAATTGTGATTTTCTGATAAAAACTGATCCAGATTTGCTGGGCTTGTTTGTAGGACTTCACAATTTTGCCAAAATGTTGTATTAGAAATGAATATGGCTAAATAATAATAATAGTAATACAGGGTATCTGCAGGATTTTTAAAATCAAATTTAAGACTTTTTATGACCTTTATAAGACCTGAACAAATAAAATTAATACTATATGAGCGGGGTAGAGCAATGTCTAAGGTAACATATTAAACCAAAAAAATGACTGTAAAAAGCAGGATTTAAAGTTCAGATACAGGTTATCACAAAATCAAAAAGTTTTATAAAATTAGAAACTTCACATTTCAGCCTTTAAATTATTTTTAACAAAAGAGTTAAGTAATAATCAAAAGTAATAATTATTACATTCATTTAAACTATTATCAATCAATTATTATATTCATTTAATAAAATGTATCTTAGTGTCTTAATTTTTTAGATTTTTATTAGCTTATTTTTGATCCACTGGTTCACGTTTACAACTGCATAAAAATATGGTTTGAAAAATATGGTATGGTTTTCCGCATAAAAATATGGTTTGATTTTGGTTTGAACAAAAAAAACAACAGATGGGCTTATTAAAAATGCAAATTCATTCTCTGCCAGTAGGTGGCACTTTCAGATCTTGTACCATTTAAGACTTTTTATGGTATTAAACTTAACAAAACTAAATTTTTAAGAATTTTTAACGACCTGCGAAACCCTGTAAAAAAAAAAATAAATAAAAAAAATAATAATAATTTTAATTATAATAAATAAAAAATTATTAAGCACTTAAGAAAAAATACATAAAACTTATTTAACAATAAAACTGTAAAATGACAATACTAACATTAATGGCTGTCTTAAATTTCTTAATTTAATGTAAAACCATCAAACATTTAAAAAACTGATACTGATAGAAAATTGTGCTTTTTGCTGTGCTTTTTTATAGGACTGCACAATTTAGTAATAAATTTTGTGATTATATATATATATATATATATATATATATATATATATATATACAGCCATATAATAATAATAAATAATAATAACAGTTTTATTATTTTTATTTTGTTATTTTATTTATTTATTTATTATTATTATTATTAATATATGAAAGTATCTTTTAAACTTTTAACAGCAACAACTATTTTAACCATTACAACTGTAAAATTCTAATACTAATATTTATACTAATATTTATGGCTGTCAAACATTAAACCATCAAACTTTCATTTTGACCGAAAACCACAGGGAGCCCTTAAAGCTTCTCTCTTGATGATAAGCACTTATCAATACAGATATGGGAAGCTGGTATTGGGAAGTGCATTTTATATTCCAAATGTGAAATCTGTACATACAAAAGCTTAAGATGTCACATATTTCTGCGTGTGAAGCAGAGAGCAGATTTTGCGATCATGCCGAAGCCTTTTTATCATTTTAACCCTGACTAATAAATGAATATTCCAGAGTCCCACAAACAGACGTTTCATCTGATGCCATTTGAATGCCATTTCCTGGTGGCCCTGATGACTTTGGCAGGCCAGACAGATGCACGCACGTGGGCGCGCGGGTCCCTACCGGATGTGTTTATCAGATTCTCACAAAGGCCTCTGGGGCAGGCTGCCATGCCGCTGACGCTGACATGTGGATGCGTGCTCGCTAAGTGAGATGGATGGGATCGGCACCCGCTCAAACAAAAGTCTCACTCTCCTGCACACACATGCGCGGACAGACGCGCACCTCCCAACCTGTCACACACACTTCACCATGTCATCTATCTCATGCTTATCCAGCCTCAACACACACACGTAACAGCGCAGTTACGGCCTTGTGTCCTGGTCAAAGAATTCCAAATGACTTCTGTTTTTTCCCCCCACCATCTCTTTCTCTGATTATTTTTTTTTTCAGTCGACGTCTATGCAGACCGGCCCTGTCACTTAACCTTTATTTCTCTCTCTCTCCGTCGTTCTCCGGAAAAATAAAGACAGAGGAGGGAGATGACATATCCACTCTCAGCCCCGAAGCTCTCTTTATCACTCTCTCTCTTGCCGACAGACAGTCAAATCGCTTTAAACAATCACAGTAAGACACTGGGTCAGATGAAACAGGGATGTCTTTCTGTAATGCAAGAAAAAGACATTTATTGTAATGTAGCATCTGTGGGTCAAAACTCATTTTTCAGTTCAAGGTACATGTTATGGCTTATGAATGACAGAATGACATTTATCTGAACACCATCGGGCCCTTCGGTGTGGCAGGTATCTGTTAGCCTTAAATAATATGTCACATAGAAATGCTAATTATATAACAGTTGCTTCTGCTCTTTGAATGTGATTGGTTTGTATCACTCTGCTTCTCTGTGTTTGCAAGTTCAGGACAGGTTAGTGTGTGCATTAGTGGTGGCAATCTTTCAGTGACTCATTCTGCAGTTACATCATTACACCAGCAGACAAGTTACCTGGTCTTTATGAGTGTGTGACTGATTCAGTCACTCAATCGATGTGTTCAAAAACACTAATAATAAAACATCTGACTGGCAGCAAACCAAAAATCACATACTCTGTAAGTAGATACTTTTCAATAACTAACTTTGCAACCATTGAAAATATAGTACGAATGTGTGTAGTATGAATTCAATTACAAGTCAAACTTATTTGTTAAATCACCACCAGGAGGCATTAAAGGAAGAATGGAACAATTAAATGGAACAATAACCGCTACTTAGCAGTCAAAAGCAGCAAATGCATTTGTCGCAGAAGTGGCAGCATTATCCGCATCGGCAAAACATTTATTCTGGTTAAGTACAATCTTTACATTAGGCATGCTGCACTACCATTCACAAATCCTCTCCCATTGCCTCATGGGATAGTAGTGTCCATCACATTAGATGCACACCTCAGAATCTCAACAGAAGTAGCAAGCAACCTGGGTAGTTTTAGCCTACTGTTTTATGACCACTGAATCTCAACATACTACTTTCGCATACTGTTTTTCAACTAGTCCTGTATGTAGTAAGAAGTGTGCAATTTTGGATGCAGCCACTATCTTAAGTCACTGATTCATTCAATCAATGGATTGGATACATAATATGCGTTAACACAGAACGTGTTTTTGCATTCCACTGCACTTCGTTTTTATGTTTTTCTATGTGAACATGCACTAGACATGTGCTTTTACCACTGCATTAGCATGAAGCACCGTTTTAAAAATATGATGCTTAAAGGGATAGTTCACCCAAAAATGAAAATTCTGTCATTAATTACTCTCCCTCATGTCATTCCGAACCTGTAAGACCTTCGTTCATCTCCAGAACACAAATTAAGATATTTTTGATGAAATCCGAGAGCTTTCTGACCCTGCATAGACTGCAACGCAACTACCACGTTCAAGGCCCAGAAAGGTAGTAAGGACATATACTTTTTATACTTTCGTGTTCATTAGTACCACAACATATGCGTGTGGTGCTGCTGACACAGGAGCCGGCGTTCTGACGTAGAACCTGGATGGGTTGCACCTTGTGAATTTGCGTCGAAGACTGAAGAAATTGCTGAATAAATCATCAAAAATCATTTTTGTTCTCTTTGCAAACAAAAAATATTCTTGTAGCTTCATAACATTATGGTTGAACCACTTATGTCACATGGACTATTTTAACAGGGTCATTCTATGGAAATGTCCATTTTTCGGTCCCTAGCCTTTACAGAAATATTACACTTGAAAAACGCTTTAGGGTTACAATTTCTTTATATTTTAAAATGAAACAGTAGCTTACCCTTCAAGATGTGCAAATTGAAATTGCGAATTGAAAATACGCCTAATGGAAACGTGTCAATTTCGCCAAAAAAAAAAAAGTGAGGTGGTTTTTCAGCTTTTTCCCATTTACAGGTCACATGGCATATCTAAAAAGTCATATGATCATTCTTCAATGTACTATAAACTCCAAGAAACACTTCATACGTAGCCGCTTTCAAGTATAAGGGGCTTTCCCTGCCATTAATGCTTAGACTATGTACACTGCATGCATCTGCGGCACGTAACGGCTCCGACACGACCACCGGAACTGATGCACACGTTTCTGAAGTGGCTTTCCGCGCTGCTTCTGTAAAGATACACGCATATGCCTCTTTTGATTAAATAAAGCCAAAATCCGCCAAAATCCGTTGATATGACTTATCGCGAGAGGAACAAATTATGTTTTAGTCAATACTTTTTTTAATCAACATTTATAAAATATTGCCAAAGTTTTGCGCAAATCTGTAATGGAAATGTGCCTAATGTGTTATTTGAACAATTACACCTTCTTGAGCCATTAATGTGGCAAAATTTGTTTTCAAATTAATTATATAAATTCCAAGCACCACAAAAGCACCACATGTACAGAGGGAAAGCGCTTTATTTTGAGGTCAAAAGCAGGTTTTTCTACCATTTAAAATACAATAATATCAAATATATGATGTAAATGGCATAAAAAACAATGCCGAATAAATATTATAAATTATATAATAAAAGTAGTGGTCCCCTGGAGTTGTGTCACTGGTGTTACCGTTTAACAAAAATTGTTTATTTTGAAATAAAAACTATACCGATGACATCCCTTGACTTCCTTCTTACTATTTTGTAAAGACCTATGAGAAAAGGCTCATGTTAAGTCTGCTGTCTCTTTTCAGTTATCAGAAATTTTCTCATTTACCTCATGATTTCATATGAAGTCACTGGTATGACGTACTTTATTGTTAGGGAATTGTAAAAAACAAAACAAAAATAAAAACAACAACAACAACAACAACAAAAAAACCTAGAATACAAATGGATTAAACTACTTAATTTATTGAGTATACCTATATTGTTTGATACCTTGCAGCAGTCATTTTGCAAAATGCATTTTTCATGAAAATTGTCACTGGTGTCACCTTCCTTATGGGTAACAACAGTGAAGATGAGTATATCAGGTCTTACAGTCATGTGAAAAAGTTAGGACACCCTATTGAATTTCATGGTTCTCTGTATCAGGACATAATAAAAAATTATCTGGTCCTTGGCAGGTCTTCAAATTTGGAAAATAAATCCTCACATAAACATCATCACATGACATATTGCACAGTGTCATTATTTATTTAACAAAAATACAGCCAAGAGGGAAAGACCATGTGTGACAAAGTTAGGACACCTTATGAGTCAACTGCCTGTAGATCCACTTTTAGCAGCAATAACTTGAAGCATTCATTTTCTGTGTGACTTTATCAGTCTCTCACATCATTCTGGAGGAATTTGGACCACTCTTCTTTTCAACATTGCTCCAGTTTATTGAGGTTTGTGGGCATTTGCTTATGCACAGCTCTCACCACAGCATTTGAGTCCGGATGAGCTCTGGACTTTAACTGGGCTATTGCAACACCTTGATTCTTTTCTTTTCAGCCATTCTGTTTTAGATTTGCTGGTGTGCTTGGAATCATTGCCCTGTTGCATGACCCAATTTTGGCCCAACTTTAGATGTCGGACAGATGCCCTCATATTTGACTCTAGAGTACTTTGATATACAGAGGAGTTCATGGCCAACTCGATGACTGTGAGGTGCCCAGGTCCTGTGGCTACAAAATAAGCCCAAAATTATCAGCCCTCCTCTAGCATGCTTGTCTTTTGGTATGAGGTGTTTGTGCTGATATGCTCTTTAGGTTTTACCAAACTTGGCGCTGTGATTTATGGCCAAACATCTCCACTTTGGTCTTGTCTGTTTAAAGGACATTATTCTGGAAGACTTGTGTTTTGTTCAGATGCAACTTTGCAGACCTAAACTGTGCTGCAATGTGTTTTTTAGATAGAAGAGGCTTTCTTCTGCCAAGCCTTCCAAACAAGTCATTTTTGTCCCATATTTTTCTAATGGTATTGTCATGAACTTTATCATTTAACATGTTAACTGAGGCCTGTAGAGTCTGAGGTGTAGTTCTTGGGTTGTCTGCCATTTCTCTGAGCTTTGCACGGTCTGATCTTGGGGTGAATTTTCTGGGATGTCCACTCTTGGAAGGAGAGGTGTCTGTTTTAAATGTCTTTCACTTGTGAATAAACTTCAAATTGTTTGGAAATGGCCCTATTACTCTTCTCAGATGGATGGCAGCAACAATTGCTTCTCTAAGATGATTGCTGATGTCTTACCTACTTGGCATTGTGTTAACACACACCTGAAGTCTCCAGACCAGCGAACTGCCAAAGCTTATGCTTTTATAGAGGCGCTCAGACTTACTGATGATCAGTTAATCAAAAGTATTTGATTAGCAGTGCCTTACTGTTATTTACCCTCTTAATTCCAATGTAAACAGTAAGGGTGTCCTAACTTTGTCACACATGGCTTTTCCATTTTGGCTTTATTTTTGTTCAGTAAATAATGACACAGTGCAATTTGTCATGTTTTGTTGTTCATCTGAGGTTTTATTTTCAAAATTTTAAGACCAGCCAAGGACCAGTTATTTTTAATGATGTCCTGATATGAAAAACCATGGAATTCAAAAGGGTGTCCTAACTTTTTCACATGACTGTATGTATGTCACTGATGATTCATTGCGTCACTGATGTTACTGTGTTTTTTTTTCTGTCACATTAAATAAAACAATCTCTTTACTTTTTGCATTTTCGTTATTTTTCTATAACTCTGACTACATGCGCTGAAAAAAAAAAAGAAGAGAGAAATAATATTTCATAAAAACTGTTAATATTGTCAATGAAGGTAACACCAGTGCCAAAAAATGGTACATGTTTTTAAATAATTGCACAAAAATGTATAAAGTCAAAAGGTAATCTAATAATGTGGTCTAAGTTGAAATGTTAGGAAAGGAAACACATTTTAAGACATCTTGCCATACCAAAAGTGGACATTTCTGCAGAATGTCCCAACAATATTCTTATCTTGAATGTGTCAGCTGCATTGACGTCTAGGCAGAGTCAGAAAGCTCTTTGATTTCATCAAAAATATCTTAATTTGCATTTCGAAGATAATCGAAGGTCCTACGGGTTTGGAACGACATGAGGGTGAGTAAGAAATGACAGAATTTTCATTTTTGGGTGAACTTTACCTTTAAGTAAGTCTAGACCTTGCAGTTTTTTTTTCTATTCACGTTTTGCAACGCAAAAACGCATTTGTGTTAATAGCCTCTAAGTCTGTCATGGCTTTGTTTGGAACTTTTTCTGCTGACAAAGCAATACTAGACAACGTAACTGGTAATATTACTTCTAATACTAAAAGATTTTTCACTTGTTTATTGAACTGCTGTATAAAAACAATATCATACTCACAATTGTGCTGTTGGTCAGATCATAATTCAGAAAAACAAGCATGACTAATTAAATAAAAATAGCTGAATATTAATAACAAGCCAAACATTTAATTACAAGAAATAAGGAAACAGAGGAGAAACAGAAAATGTATATATTTCTTATTTTTGTGATTCAAATGATTTGTTTATTAAAACAAAAGCTTTGGAGTTTAACAAATTGCTGTGGGAAAAGTCATCTTTATTAATGATGTTGTTACAACACTGTGGCCAGAAGTAATAGTCTCATACATTTTCTACTAAATTAGGAGATTTTGGAAAGAGAAGGATTTTTAGAAAAAAAAGAAGAAAGACTTGTTACATAAATCATAAACTTAATGAACCAGTGTTAGATTCAATTGAAATAAGGACTTATGCATTTAATCTGGGAATGATATAGAAGATACATTTGAGGAGAAACTCTTAACTGCAATAATCATAGTCAACTCATGAGTGAGTTATGCACTACAGGGATGGATAAATAATTATGGTATTTACATGTTATGGGCTGTATGATATATAAACGGCAAGCCTAATGCACAATGTAATTATATTTGATGGCTTGTGTCATTAACTTCAACATAACGATACACAGATGCAGGACAACACTGGTGGAAGTATAATATCTCTCTACATCCTTCTGTGGGTCTGACCATATTGACACTAACACTACAATGTTAAAATGTGAATTCTCTGCGTAATTCTATTTTGTAACATTACAGTAAGTAATAAAACGTGTCGTTAAATGAACGAGCGCGAGGTGTATTTGGCTTCAGAGTTCCAACGCTTTCATTAACAAGCAATGCAAATATCAAGCAAAGTAACAACAAATCTTTACATGGCCTGTAAAAGGGATCTATAAAATGTGCTTACATAAAAACAAAACTGAGGCTATTGCTTTCCAAGAATACATCACTTTACAATACATCACAAAATGGCCACTATATAGGTGCTACTTTACACATCAAGGCTGTGCAAATCACACATCTGTGCCTAGTATATGTTAGCAATGCTGAAGAAAGCTGGGCATACAGCTTTAAAGCTAAGAAAAAGAAGCTTAAATAAGAGCATCTACTGACCTAAATTCAGTTAATGAGTATTATGAGAAAAACACACAATTAGAAATTAGATATGCAATCATTAAGATGTGTATTATTGCTAGAATATAGTGATATTCTGTGCAAAGTATTATGCACAATAAAACTTGCTTTAAAAGGAGAAAACTTCTCCAATAAACTTCCTCAGCAACAATGTTACAGTTTTTAACACATTTGGCCTCTGCATTATTTTTTTGCACACCAATGTGATATTCATTTTTAGCAGTAACACTCCCATGGTAGTTGGTCTTTATAATAGTCTGTGTAGTGGTCTTTCTCAAGATCCCAATTACGTACGAATTCTCTCCATTTTAGTCTGGCTACATACTGCATGTCTAGCACCAGGTTCTGTTGTGCGGCTAATGACAAGTCTGTTTACAGGCCGTTCATTTTGCTAAGATAGCAGTTAGATGTTACAATAAAACAAACAGCTGAATGTGATTGGCGCTATAAAGCGTATAAACATCTGTCAAAAATATCCAGCAGTTACTTCACCTAAAAAAAAGATCAACAGAAAGTTGACTTTGTGATATATTTCTTTATATTATACACCAGGGGTGCCCAACCCTGTTCCTGAAGATCTACCTTCCTGCAGAGTTCAGCTCCAACCCGATCAAATACAAGTGAACCAACTAATTACGATTTGAAGGAGCACTTGATAATTACAGACAGGTGTGTTTGATCAGGGTTGGAATTGAACTCTGCAGGAAGGTAGATCTCCAGGAACAGGGTTGGGCACTATGAAGGTAAAACAGTAGCAAAACTCGAGAGCTTGCTAATTTGAATGTGAGAACTTGTAAAATTATTAATATTTGTATTTGTAAGTTGAAATTTATACTCACAGCTCTGATGTGAAAAGCTGCATCTATCGATTTGCACACACAGACAATACTCAGAACACCTGTGTTTTGAATTCGAAGTTGCAGATTAATAGTTACAAATGTGTAAAGTGTCATTCACAAAAACAAAATGACAGGCACAATTGTGTACTACACATTTATCTTTTTATGTGAGGATCGATCCTTTCGATTCAACGTCAGTATCGAAAGTAACGATATTTCAGGATCGATCCGCCCATCCCTAATATGCATACAAATGTTTGCATTGTGGCTGGCGTTGTTCATTGGTGAGGCATCGACCAATAAAATTACTTCATTCCCACCCCAGCCCCGCCCCCGACTCTGCTCTCTCAAGTTTGCATTTACAAGTGCACGAGTGAGTTTTGCTACAGGAATATCGCAAAAGGAGTAGCAAAAGTCAAAGCGCTAGGATTTGAGGTTGTACTGCCAGATCTGAGAGGTTGTGAGTGCCGACTTGTGGTTGTACAGCGAAACTGAAGTAAAGCGCAAAGATAAATGTGTAGTACACAATTGTGCCTGTCATTTTGTTTATGTGAATGACACTTTACACATTTGTAACTATTAATCTGCAACTTCGAATTCAAAACACAGGTGTTCTGAGTATTGTCTGTGTGTGCAAATCGATAGATCTTGTCTAGCTCTGTGTGAACTGTTTTTTTCTGTCATGACAGTTAGGGTATGTCTAAAAACTCCTGTCTCATTTTCTCCAACTTCAAAATCGTCCTACATCAGTAGTACCAACCCAGAGTTTACAAAGAAAACATGCAAAGAAGATCAAACACACTTGACAAAAAAAAAACAACAGCAATGTAGGATGATTTTGAAGTTGGAGGAGAAAATGAGACGGTAGTTTTTAGATGTACCCTAAAACAAAAAAAAAAAAAAAAAAAAAAAAAAAAACAGTTCACACAGAGTGTTTGAGATTAAAATGTTTTTTTTTTTTTTTTTCTTTTTAGAAAATAACAGATCATTTCGCTAGATAAGACCCTTCTTCCTCGGCTGGGATCATTTAGAGCCTTTTGAAGCTGCAGTGAAACTGCATTTTGGAAGTTAAAATTTGGGGGCACCATTGAAGTCCATTACATGGAAAGAAATCCTGAAATGTTTTCCTCAAAAAAAAAAAAAAAAAAAAAATTCTTTAAGACTGAAAAAAGAAAGACATGAATATCTTGGACCGAAACATTGTGCATTATCTGCAGATTAAGTGAACTAATCCTTTCAATTTTAAATTAATTGAGATAGCAAACAGGAAGCACAACTGCAATTGAAAATGTAATGTAGCACATTTTAAATAAAGTACAATAACCAAAAAATGTATAGAACTGTATTTGAAAAGTTCAAAGTTTAGATAGATAGATACACAGATATCACAGGTATTTTAAAACTGATGAATGTTTTGTGTGAATGGTGCTTTACCAGTAAAAAGACCGGCTATAGATAGAGCTTTAATTTGAACTTCTGTATGTTAGTTATTTTGCTCTGTCTTACTGAGCTCTGAAAAGATCACCAAATTTTCCATAATTTTACTGCATAATTAAGCTGTAAATACCAATTTACTCTGTGTACACAACCGTGTCACCTCTCTGTAAAGAGGGAGGTTTCATCCTTCAACATGGTCCAATAAAGCCAGTGTGGCACAGCCATAAAATAACCTATTTCCAAAGAAACAGCTATGAAAAGGGGTCATAACCAGTCCATCCATCACATTCACAGTCAGTCACAAATTACTTGTAGAGATAAATTGTACACAGAAAAAAATACCAAAATATTAAAAATAACTATACATTGTTTTACTTAAATTTGGCACACTATATTGCAAGACCCTTTAGATTCTCAATTTAAAACTTAATATTGTGATGATGATTTGTTACACTCTGTACTGCCAGCTGACCTGCTATTTTCTGTTTTATAACTCACTGAGACTCGCTCTGACATGTAAAACTGAGCCAAAGAGTCTTCATTAATAAATTCATGTTGTATTTACCTGATGAATCCAACCATCGCTTTGAATTTGTACCAGCGGCATTGGAGCCCTTTTGAGCCACGCACTGTGACAGTTGAAAGGAAATGTGCTTTCAAAGGCATCTGGATCCAGCGATCAGCATTTACCGCTGTAGAATGACACTAACTCCCAGCAGATGGCTCTAATTATTTATTGCTCTGAGCTCAAGCCGAGATTCATAATTGATAAAAAGTTGCTCCTCTAGGTCCAAACCTTTAAGTCAAAACATAAAAAGCACATATAACCTCACATCTGGACCCATCATATCTGACATCTAATATAGCACTGGATAAAAGACGCTATACGTTATCCATCCACTCTAATAATAGCTCACACACAAGCCCACACAGACTGTTTAAACACTTATAGCCTCCAAATGCATCCAAATTGCTAGATCAAGAGGTTTGTGGTAAAGTAATGCAATGCAGCCTCTTAGCTTTCAGCTCATACTGAAATTACAGGAATTTTCCCGAGCTCTTACTGATTAATGAGGACATTATCAAGGTCGGTCTCGGATCTGGCAGCAGGAGAGTGCGGTGAGAGCCCAGACACTGAGCTGTCAGCTTAGTGCCGCCAGTGCGCGCGTGATAGCATCGTTAGCTTGACCACCTGCTGCTCCGACGCAGGAACACATCGGCAACAGGTTGTTTCCATAAAGAGCAGGGCTTGAAATCGGCACGAAGTGGACCAAAGCAGAGTGGTAATTTGTTAGGACTTGCCTGTGGAGCACAGAAGCCTAGGACTGCTTGCTCAAAGGAGGGAACGGCAAACGATGTCGTTTTAATTTATAATGAGGATATCTTTGATAAATTTCAGCATGCAAAGGCTTGGTTTTTAGAGCTTCAGAGCATTAAAGGCATGGGTTTCATGCAAAACTGAAAATCCTCTCAGCTCTCAAGTATAATATTGAAGTACAATATTTTGCTAAGCATGTTTTTGTGCTGATACCTAGGCTGATTTAGGTCTGTCATGGATAAATAAATATAACACTAAAACTGCCAGATGGGGCAAGTACCCGTCTTACTGACTGATTTATTGAATCATTCATTCAAATGATTTGTTCAAAATGACTGATTCGTTTAGAAACGAAGCAAGGAACTGTCTTTATCAGGGGTGCCCAAACTCGGTCCTGGAGGACCGGTCAAAGCCAATAGAAGGCAAGCCTGCAACCATTAGCCAAAAAAGCATAAAAGCTAAAGCTAACGCTTCCGGTCTGTCAGTACGTGGGAAAGGAGACCAGAGGCCGTTTTCTTTGAATGGATGTCAATAGAAGAGAGGCTTCACTACGGTTAATGAACAGCTTTTTAGAGGAAACATTTTATCATTTAATGATTCAACAGCCGATCTGCTAATCTTCAACATGTCTTACACTAAACAATACTTTTGGATTAAACTATTTTAAGAGTTTACCAAAAAAAAAAATGCTATATTATAAGAGAAGTCACTGACTTTTTGCAACAGGTGGGATTCGGCTTATGGCACTTTTCATTCATTCCTATGGTATCCGTAAACAACGACTGAGTGTAGCACAACTCGGACTGAAATTCAGTGACATAAAGGTTTTAATGTAATTGGTTTTTAAGGAACCTGGATCCCAGTTAGCCGTTATACTTTCTCCAATAGTAAGTAATACAGACCTCTCATCTCCCAATAGTAATACAATCTCTGGGCCAGCGTCCTGCAGAGTTTAACTTCAACCCCAATTAGACTCACCTGAACCAGCTAATCAAGCCCTGTGTCTCAAAGTGCATACTATCCACCTTATCTGCCCTAAATAGTATTGAAATAGTATTACTACTATCACACAGAATTTAGGATGGATAGTATGCACATTGGGATGCAGGCAAGCTCTTACTACACTCTAAAAAAAAAGATTCTGGGTTACTTCTTTAACCCAAATGCTGGGTTCAGCCCGTTGGGTCATTTTATTGGGTTGTTTTTAATATTTTTTACCCAGGTGCTGTTTTGGTTTTTTTTTTTTTAACCCAAATGCTGGGTTCAACTCGTTGGGTCATTTTATTGGGTTATTTTTAATATTTTTTCACCCAGGTGCTGGGTAGTTTTTCTGTAACTAAGCTGCTGGGTCATTTTTAATGCTGGGTTATTTTTTTTTCTACCCAACCGCCGACGAAACAACCCAGCTGCTGAGTTACAGTCAGAGCACAGGCCTTTTGAGTCCTCTAGGAGAGAGAATTCTCAGCACTGCCGATTTGGTGCACTTCTTCATTAAAATAAAGGTTTGTATACATTTTATTTCATTTATAAAATCTTTACTGTGCTATAAATTGTATTTTACACAACGCAACATAAGGATGAGATGTCAGTCAGCAGCAGTCACTTCTTATGATGGAAACACCTTTTGCCTTGCATAAAATAAATGGATTTTATTTGTTATAGTACCGTACCGTAATGTACGTATTATTGTAAACTATGCTGTTCAGCCAAATACATTCAGCTTGTCTTGTATTATGTCCATGTGTTCTTGCTTAATAATATATGTTCATCTTTTGATTATTGCTGTTGCCTCTAGTAATTCTGTGTGTGTTTTTTATAAGTTCCAGTCCATTTTAAGCCAACAACATAATCATTTTTAAACAACCGTTGACTTAAAATAAAAATAACCCAACATGTTTGGTAAAAACCGTTAACCCAACCAGCTGGGTCAAAATAACCCAGCATGTGTTCTGTCCACCGCTGGGTGGCCAAATAACACAAGTTGGGTAGCTTTTAAACCAGCATTTTTAGAGTGTAGACATACGAGAAACTTCCCGGCAGGTGTGTTGAGGCTAAAGTTGGAGCTAAACTCTGCAGTTTCTCATAGTTTTGGTAAACTATGCCTTTAAGTTTAAAATGTGAGGCTTATTTTTAATCCATCTGATCTATGATAAGGCAGCACAAGAACATAGTAAAGTACCTCAGAAATGAGTTAATCCATGAGCCATAGCCAGGTCCAGACGGAATCTGCACAACCGTTTCTTTCTTTAACTGTTGGTTTGGGAGGAAAATCTGTAGATGGTTTGGATGGATTTAAACATGGTAAATGTGCCACTCTCATTGGTAGCTGAAAGTGTGGTGAATTTAGCCAAGATGTTTCATAAATGAACACAAGGGACGTGGGATGTGTAGTAATGTGAGGAAGTGCAATCCAAAAATGCATCTCTTATTTGGATGATGGTTTAAAAATGCAACAGGTGATGGACCGCAAAGGCATCATCTGAGAAAAGATTATGAAATGTTCTGCTGACCAATGTTTTTAACTATATACATCCCTAAGGTAAAAATTGATTTTCCCATCAAACCACAGTGGCGTTACACTCATTGACTCACTAATTACACACACCTACAAGTTACAAATAAATCACTCTCACTTATTTATCCATTGTGTTCCGTATACATGAAAACTCAAGAAGGCCCTTGTGATGGCGTTTTAAAAGTGCAGCTTCTTAATCTGCTGTGAAAGTGTATTGGCCATATTCCACACGTCTATTGCCATACCCAGTAAAATGAATGACCATTTTGTCAATGTGAAGCCGAAATCATTACATATATCAGTTTCTGATTAATTAGCTGTGACAGGTCCATCAATAACATTCATTTGCTTCATAGAGTGTGAACACCAGTAGCCTGATGGTAAAATCTGCTAGTTAGGATGAAGGTTGATTCAGAGCATGTTGTTAGCAAAGGAACAGAGGTAGCATAGTGGCTAAAATCAATGCTGGATATACATATAAACACTATGGTACAGTTCAAAACTTTGGGTTCGGTTAGATTTTTTTTCTTTTATGTAATATATTTTAAAAAGTAATTTATTCATGTTATGGCAAAGCTGAATTTTCAGCACTATTACTCACATATCCTTGAGAAATCATACTAATATGCTGGTTTGATTTGGTGCTCAAAGAAACGTTTCTTAATATTATAAGTGCTGAAAGCAGTTGTGCATCATTTATTTTAACTACAAATTTTTTTAAACAACGTAAAACCCTTTTACTGTCACTTTTGATAAGTTTAATTTGTCCTTGGTGAATTAAAGTACTAATCTCTCTTAAAAAAAAATAAAAAATAAAAAAATAAAAAAAAATACATTTGTGTCCCTGGAGTCATAAGGGTATTTTTTTTAAAAAAAAAAAAAAAAACTTTCTATTGACGTGTGGTTTGTTAGGATAGGACAATATTTGGTTGAAATATAACCGTTTGAAAATCTGGAATCTGAGGGTGCAAAAAAATCTAAATATTGAGAAAACTGCCTTCAAAATTGTCCAAACGAAGTTCAATGCATATTACTCATCAAAAATTTTAGATATATTTACAAAAGGAAATTTACATAATATCTTCATGGAACATAATCTTTACTTAATATCCTAATGATTTTTGGCATAAAAGAAAAATCGATCATTTTGACCCATACAATGTATTTCTTGGCCACTGCTACAAATATTACTAAAGACTGGTTTTGTGTTCCAGAGTCACATTTTAAAAAATCTTACCATCCCCAAACTTTTGAATGGCAGTTTATATACACACAGAGCTACTGCAGTGCATTCTGGGAAAGTCATACTGCTCATGAGGCCTTAAAATACTCTTTAGAAGTGAAGGCAAAGCAAATGTAGTCAGTGTAGTTTGACAAATTAATATAGCGACTTGCTAGTTTGTTTTAGGTATATAAAACTTAAATCTAGAAATTAATAACATGTAACACTCAAAGTTATTACATTTACGTTTTGACTGCACATAACCAGCAGAATGGCACTCACAGGAGCGGCATTAATGACGTAAAAGAGAGAACATGTTCAAAAAGACGTCCGTTTCGTTTCATCTCCTCAAAGCGTCAAGCAGGTGCGCATGAACCCTCAAGCCCTCTGCAATTTCTCAACCAAATCTAATTTAGCGCTGTTATTTTTTTCTTTCTTCCCATTCGCTCGCAAACATGAAAGAGTACCTGAGCTTGCAAGGTGCTTCTAGAGAGGCCAGGATGTTAATTAAGTCTCTATCTGAAACTTTTGTTAATTTTAATAGTTTTAGGAATGTGGCTAGCGTGGAGGCGGGTGGCAGGTGTAATTTCACGGATTAGGCGCGGTATGAAGGCTGCCTCTCTCCGACCCCGCGGCGCTCCCCATTCCGCTTTGAAGATAACTTTACCCATTATCACAACAATGGCACACGGGATGCAATGTAATTCATGCAGAGCCAGCGAACATGAGGATACCACCACTTACACTTCTGGGGAATTCAAAGAGAGTGAGGGAAGAAGAACAGGAGCAAGTGAATGAGTTTTTTTTTTTTTTTTTCCGTGCAACCTCTGAAGCACACACATTTCCCGACGCACTTTGGCTTCCCGGGTGGTGCAGACCTTCTGCACATGCATCTCTAGGATATGCTTTATCGGTTTGCCTGCCTTCCTCCCACTCATCTCACATCTCTCTCTCCCTCTCTCTCTCGTACATGGTGATGACAGGCCTTTCAGACTGCAGGAAATGGTTTGGCTTTGAAGTGGAATTGGAGCCTGTGGAACTGTCTAGAGTCTTGATTAATATGAGGAGAGAGTAAAGAGAGAGAGAGAGAGAGAGAGAGAGAAAGAGAGAGATTGGGGAAGATGATGACCCTGCCCTCTTAGGTGGATGAATAAAACTAGGGAACATGAGAGAGCAGTGTTGAGGAAGCTCATGGACTGACAGACAACACACGGAGAGACACAGAGAGGCATGGAGGTCAAACAGTCAATTTTTGTCTCTACAAAATATGTACTTACTGTAATGCCACAAAACAAGCAACCACGCTTCTTGAGTTTTCAGAAAACTAGCTTTTTATGGTGGCTTGGAGCAGCACTGTAATGCTAATGATCTATAAGGAAAGTTAATAAAAGTTACCGTTAACAAATGACTGTTGCTGCATTCAAAATAAATCAATATAAAAGCTTTTTAATCATCTCATTAAATCTTCACATGTGGTCACATCGATTGCACTTCGGAAATTAAAAACAGCTGTTTGTGATCAAAGTTTGTACAATGTCACAATACATTCATGCATACAGTACATACATACTGTAATTAGTGTAAATGTACATTATACTTTATGTATAATTTAAAGGAGAAGTCCACTTCTAAAACAAAGATTCACATATAATGTACTCACCCCCTTTTCATCCAAGATGTTCATGTCTTTCTTTCTTCAGTCATTTTTCTCCATAAAATGGACTGCTATGAACGATTTTGAAGTTGAATGAGAACATGAGATGAGAGTTTTTCAACATACCCTTACTGTCATGAACCGGAAAAAAACAACAAATAAAAAAACAGTCCAGGCAGAGTGAGACAAGACGAGCGTTTGACATTAAAAGGAAATAAATTGTATTATTTTTATGAAAATAACCGTCGTTACGCTCAATAAGACTTCTTTCTCTGCTGGGATCATTTACAACCACATTTGGGATCGTCTGAAGCCGCATTTAAACTGCATTTTGGAAGTTCAAAATCGGGGCACCATATCAGTCCATTATATGGAGAAAAATGCTGAATGCTGATTTCCTCAAAAAATTATTTCTCTACGACTGAAGAAAGAAAGACATGAACATCTTGGATGACAAGGGGGTGAGTACATTATATGTGAATAGATGTTTTGGAAGTGGACTTCTCTATTAAATAGTACATAAATATAAACAATTAAAAAATTCAAATGTTTTATATTAATTTTATTATATGTAATTATGAAGTAAATATTGCTTACATGTATTTCAATTTGTATTAAAATATCAATTGTTTTAATAATATTAATATTATTAATATTACACATTTATTTCCATTTACAGTAATTCCCATTCTTTCTTTTCCTAGACTACAAGAAAAAATTAACAGATCTTTGTTTAGTTAGTATGTATGTGTGTTATTTTGATCAAAGGAACAAGTAGGATGGATTTTGAAAAATGTATGCTTTTCTTTTACAAAGCAAGAGAAGATAGAGGGGGCAAAAGGAAGAAGACAAGCTGTTAGAAAGACGGAAACAGAAAGACGGTCCAATTAACGTTAGGTGCTGTCACCTCATCACAGATACAAGAAGTGCAAACACACACACACACACACACAGCAAAGTAAACAGAAACAAATAGAGGTGTATATACTACTACGTGTGCCTACACAAGCACCCACCTTTTTGATCGCTGCCTACCATGTATACACATCCACAGCTGCTACAGCACACACATACATACACACACCTGACGTTATAACAACAGGGAATGTAGTTTGTTCAAATCATCTCAGGAAAAAAGTGACCCCTATTGTAACAGGTACAATTTAAAGGAATTTTTTTGTTTCTGGGTTGACGGTGTCACAAAGTGTGAGGAGATGAAATAAAATAAAATAAAATAAAATGCACCACAAAGGTGAATCTCAGAAAATCTGTCAAACATGTCATTTAGGGGTTGACCAATCATTGGTATCAATGATATTAATCATTTTCATGGTAGTTGATATCTGTCATTTTCAAAACCAGTTTGCTGATAAAATAATTTAAAAGCATTTAAAGAAAGTTTTGTCATTTTTGATAAAAAATGATCGTGACTGTATCGTGACTGGGCATGACCGTAAATATATCAAAACTTAATTTTTGATTAGTAATATGCATTGCTAAGAACTTCATTTGGACAATTTCAAAAGGTGATTTTCTCAATATTTAGATTTTTTTTGCACCCTCAGATTCCAGATTTTCAAATAGTTGTATCTCAGCCAAATACTGTCCTAACAAACCATACATCAATGGAAAACTTTCATATGATGTATAAATCTCAATTTCATAAACTTGACCCTTATGACTGGTTTTGTGGTTGAGGGTCACATATCGGTCGACCCCTAATGTCATCATTCATTTTAAAATTGTATTTATTTATTTGTATTATTTTTTTTCCATTGGAAATTATTGTTACTTTATAATTTTTAATATTAATACAATATTTGAATGACCTTTGAGAACAATGGGAATTACAAAGAATACGATTATTTGGAAATTCTTGAGTATTATTAAATAATACTCAAATGCTTTAAGTAACATTTTACATTTTTAAATTTTTAATATTTACATTTTTTCATGATATTCTCCACATTGTTTTTGAACCAGAAAGCATGATCAAATGTATTAATGAAATTAGGTAATAATCCCACTCACAAGGTATGGTCATGTATATAACTTGAATACAACGTAAATCTGCCTGCACAGATAACCCAACTAACCCAACTCTCTTCCTGTCCGTCATATTATTGTACGAGTCACTGAGATTTTGACAATGATCACCTGGGAGTGATGGATGCGCCGGACCCGTGCGATCTGCTGTATCCTACGGAGAATATGCATAAGGGTGTCGGACGCTTTTTCCGATGCCAGAATCAATGACCTGCCCATTCATCACACTGCGTTTCAATAGAGGTGAAGAAGGCTCATCTATCAGCAAGAGAAGGCGAATTCATCGAGGCAACTTTTACAAAGTGTCTTATTCTAACTCCCCTCCTCTCCACACTCGTCTCCTCTCTCCTTAAAGATAAATGCCTTCTGAACCAATTTGCAAGGAATTTGTACCTCACATTTGAGTTCTGCTCCCCCCATAAAAGACACAGATATGAGTGCTGTAAAACTTAATTCTGACTTGGCACGGCCACATTTTTCTTCTGAAGCTGATAAAAAGAGCGAAAAAGACACAATAGGGGGGAGAAAAGCGCATGGGAACGAGGAGCGGGGGCATACAGAGAAAAACAGTCTTATCTTTCTTTTTTTTCCTGTCCTCCGCTCATGTGCTTCTGAGGATGCGGCTCTCACCTTAATGTAGACAAAGGAGGGCAGGGTTGTTATCGTCATGGAGACAGGTGCTTCCGAAGAAGCGAGTAATGGCTGCCTACCTCCACCACACATACACACAGCTCACCTCTTGATGGCAAATCTGATAAAGTGGGAACATGATAGAATCACGTGTGTGTATTAGATACGGAAATATGACGGAATCATCAGTATTCACGTGGATGTACCCACTGTACCCCACCTCAGGTGATTTGGAGGAATAGAAAAGCCTTTTAGTGCAAGATTATCATCACTTGATGAACAAAGAAACGGAGCAGAAACGTGTGTGAAAATCAGCACTCTATCAGTCAGGTTTGTAAGGAATTCACACTGATTCATTATTAATAACTGCTGTTTCAGAACTGATGAAATTATGCACAGACTGCGTTCCTATATCTTCATCTGTGCGATAAGATAATGGCTCTACATCCGAGAGGAACTACACAGAGAAATGAATTGCTGTGTTAAAAAGAAATTACAGGCTGTCAGTGCAACAATAATGGGAAATTTTTCAAATCTTTTGAAATGACCCCCAACATTGACTTTAAACGTATGTTTAAAGTCAAATGTAAATTCTAAAAGCACTTATTGTGAATGATTCATCAGTGCATGTTAAAAGAATGCAATACAGTGAAATAAAAAGTTTGCTTTTGCAATCTTTAAATACAAATGTACAGTGTAAGCTCACTCACTCAAATAGCTACTTAGCCTCCATTCTGGTATTTAACATCATCTTTTCAGCATTCAAATAATTACCAAAGGTTAAAATTAAAAAGTCCTGCCCTACAATTTTTTCTTGTTAAACAACCTGTTTTAAAGAGAAATGTCATGTACAGAAGCAAAATGCACTCTTAAAAAATAAAGGTGCTTTAAAGGGTTCTTCACAGCGATGCCATAGAAGAACCATTTTTGGTTCCACAAAGAATCATTCAGTCAAAGGTTCTTTAAAGAACCATCTCTTTCTTACCTTTTTATAATCTGAAGAACGTTCTTTCACCACAAAGAACCTTTTATGAAACAGAAAGGTTCTTCAGATGTTAAAGGTTCTTTATGGAACCATTTAGACAAAAAAGGTTTTTCTATGGCATCGTGAAGCACCTTTATTTTTAAGAGTGTGGGTTGCAAACAGCAATTCCTGTTGACTTTAACATGAATTGAGCGAGAGAGAGAGAGAGAGAAAGAGAGAGAGAGAGAGTGGAGGGGGGTATTCATTCATTCAGCAAAACATTTTTGGCGTAGCCCCAGTATAAAAACTCAATTACACCAAATCAAATTATTAAAAACTAAAAAGACCAACACTTAAGACATTGGACAGCGATTACAGCACGGCATAGCAATGCTTTCTGTCTCTAATATAGGGCCCTATGAAATCCGCTTTATTTTTTTTCCAAATTCCGTTTTTTCTGTTTTAATTTTTCTGGACTCCTTTTTAGTGGTTAAATTAAATTGTATTAATCAAAAAGCATGTCTAATTAATTAAAATCATGAAACTTAAACAATTTAACATCAGTTTATTAAAAGTTAAACAAAAATTACATGCCCACCCTATGTTTTATTGAACAAATTCTGTGTTCTAGCATGTCTAATTATTTGAATGCATAAAAACAAGTTTAATTTATTCTTACAATAGCCTTGTGAAATGTTTATTTTTCTCAGAAATTTTGTGTTGTGTATTTGCATTTTTCTGGTTAATGAAAATTACATTTTATTTTTTTGGAAATAAAGGGGAAAAACTGAAGAAATATATGATTATTCCTTAAAAATAAGGTTTTAATAATTTTAATAGTAGTACTAGTAGTATTACATCCATTCTGCTGAACAATAGTAATGTATTCCTGACACGTCCTTACGCTAAACTGAACTTTGAATACCTTAAAATTTCTGTATGTAGAGTGTGATATGATGATTGTTTTACTCAAATGAAATGGTAAAATGCTCATGAAGTGACTCTCAGAGCAGTTCTGCAGATGTTGTTCATGTATGTATGTCCTCATTTAGTGAGACAGCAGACAATAGTATCACCACAATTGTCACGCGCGCTTCAGTATGAGTAGTAAACAAAACCGCGCGTCTGCACCATTCATTAACACAGAAACATACAGAATTCATATTTAAATACTCGTTTTGCGACTTAATATTTACAAACATTTGTCCATATCGCGATTTGATTTAAGTGTAATTATACTTTTGATTAATTCATCCAAACTTTGACAAATTCTGTGACATTCCATGTTAAACTCCATTTTTATGACTGGATCCCGCGATTACGTCCGCGTTTTCCGCATTACAACTAAGCAGGCATGCACCATCAACTACACAGTACTAAGAAAAGTCCTCTAGAAAACACAGCTTTGACACAGAATCCGGATACAAAAGAAAGTATTCTCACTGCCAGGGGGTCAAAAACCCTTTATGTCAGTCTATTTATGCCAAAGTTTTGTCGTTGAAAGTTACATGTCACTATAACAAAGACACAGAGGACAACTTTGATATCCACAGAGTGAAATTCAAGGCTCTTGCTCAAAAAAAAAAAAAAAACACAATATTACAAGACATTACTCTTCTTGACTCTTCCATGGCCATCCACAAACTACAGGCAAATTATTAGCACTTTCCATTCCTGTTTTTTAAAAGGCATAGTTCACCCAAAAATAAAAATATTGTCATTAATTACTTAACCTCGTGTTGTTTCAAACCCGTAAGACTTTCGTTCATCTTTGGAACACAAATTAAGATATTTTTGATGAAATCTGAGAGCCTTACCACCTTTCTTGGCCTTGAATGTGTCAGTTGCGTTGTTGTCTATGCAGGGTCAGGAAGCTCTCGGAATTGAGCAAAAATATCTTAATTTGTGTTCTGAAGATGAACGAAGGTCTTCCAGGTTTGGAACAACATGAGGGTGAGTAATTAATGACAGAACTTTCATTTTTGGGTAAACTTACCCTTTAAATCTCCACAAAGAATTTCAACTAAAATCAAACACCGTAAAATCTGTCTGTATAAGTATAAGTTGCCTGTTTTGCCATGAAAGTGGACTGCTCACACTTTGCATATAAATAAACTTATAAATATACTTATAAAAAAAAGTATATACATCAAACAAACATGAAATTTCAAAAAGAACACTGGTGCCTCTGTTATGTGTACATATGTGTGCGGGTGTATGTGTAATGTTTATTAATGCTTTGCCAATGCAAACTCTCGTTTATCATGCCCACAAACATTCTTAGTATCTTTAATCTTGAGAGAGTGAGAATAAGTGGAAGAGAGAGAGAGAGAGAGAGAGAGAGAGAGAGAGAGAGAGAGAGAGAGAGAGCAAAAAACTGTTTACATAGTACATATTATTTTCATATATACAGTATATATATATATATAAATTAAAATTATAAATATTATGATAATATTTGATTACATTTATTTATGAAGTAAATATTGTGTACATAATAAATACATATAAATATTAAATAATAAATAAATATTGCATACATAGTTTTTATGTAAGTTAAACATTTTAAAAAGTAAAAATGTAGATTAAAAATTTTTAAATATTTTACTCATACACTTATAAATTTACATCTGAATTGCTTTAATTATTCAGTTCACCAATGGAATCCAGACTGACCGATCACTACCTTGTTTTGCTGCCAAATCCAATCTAGTGTCAGACATAAAATAGCTCGGGACCTCATACATTGGCTCTGGGCTCGAATCAGTTTTTGAAACTTTCCTTTAGGTCGGCATAGACCTGAGAAAGTGTTCAACTGACAAATCATTTTCTAAGAATTCTCAGAAGAGGAAAATTCTGCTCTTTCAAAAACTTCTTCCATCTAAATGTAAATGCTGAAATCATCATAATAGCATTCCAGAAGGATCTTTTCTGCTGCATTCCCTCTCAACTCAAAAAGAGGAAGTTACAGTTTGTTCAAATGAGTTGAGTGTTTATTAAATATGTGATGGGTGAAGTGAGAGACTCCTACAATACGCACTGTATGGGTGCAATAACATATTTCCCACAATTAATGTAATTGTGTTAATTAGCAGAATCATTACAGAGTTTCTCTGCACACACAACGTTCTTCGGAGGTGATAACGAGCACACATCCATTCAATTGCTCGATTCGTATGCATATGTTTATGTGCACAGCACATCTGTCATCATCTGAAATGACAATCTGTTTCAAAGTCATTATGACATCTGGCATCTGAGTTAAACACTTGATGAGGTCAAATTCATTTAACCTAATTGATTACACTTAGATTATCCCTGCATTTATGAACCAATACACTCTGGTTGGGCCAACATCACCCGCAGCCAAACGTTTGACACGGGTTTATGACCTGGGGTTGAACACATATCAGCAGTCCTCAATAATCTCCAACCAAAAGCACGACTAATTATGTGGAAAAACGGAGCGTTCAGATATGAAACAGTCAGGCTTCATGCAGACAGCTGGAATTGGCCATGTTTAATATTCTGGGCTGAGCTCCATAAAGCTCTGGCTTTTATTGACACGCTTGATTCTCTTTGTTCAGCAAAGTCTATCATGTCAAGAACAAGCCTGTTTCAAAGATACGGTGTCAACGCACAATGTGCAGAACAAACCAAATTCCAGGAACTTGAGGCGGCGCAGAAAATGTTCTTCTGCTCAAAGGAAAGACTTCAGGATATGTCAGCGCTTGCATCAAATCTGAAGCTATCTTCTTTCTTTCTTTTGCAAAATCCTGGTCCATCATGTACACTTCATTAATGATACACCTACTCATCTTCTTAGAAACAAGAATCTTAACATACAACAGACAGACATTTATACTTGGTATTTTAACATAATCAAAAGAAGATTAAGGTTTTTGAGGAAAACATTCCATGATTTTTCTCCATATAGTATGGGGATCAGTGGGCTGAAGGTCCAAATTGCAGTTTCAGTGCAGCTTCAAAGGTTATATACAATCCCACCTGAGGAATAAGTGTCTTATCTAGCAAAACGATTGGCCATTTTTTAAAAAAAAATTAATAAATAAATAAAGATGTACATACTTTTTAAACACAAATGCTCGTCTTGCACTATCCTGCGATGTGCATCTACTACTACAAACGCGCATTATGTAATTACATTAGAAAAGGTCACGCATGGTTAGCTCTTCATCTGTGTACTTCGATTCAAGAAGGCAGGATAGGGCAAAAACCTACCGCTGTCATTGTCGTTTTACTTTTTTTGTAAAGAGCGTTTGACTTTCTTTGCATGTTCACTTTGTAAACACCGGGTCCGTACTTCCGCCTTCGTCATGCGTGACTTTTCCAATTTGACTACATAATGTGTGAAGTCGAGCTAGTGCAAGATGAGCATTTGTGGTTAAAAAGTATATAAATTTGTAATTTTTTTTGAAAATGACTAGAAATGACTTTGCTAGAAAAGACCTTTATTCTTCGGCTGGGATTGTGTAGAGCCCTTTAAAGCTGCAATGAAACCTTCAACCCATTGGCTCCCACTGAAGTCCACTATATGGAGAAAAATCCTGGAATGTTTTCCTCAAAAACCTTAATTCTATAGGCAAACTAATCCTTTAATAGCAAAAAACGCAGTAAGACACACTGAAAAACTGTTGACCCACAATATCCACTTGGTGTGATCTACCAAAAAAAAGTCAAGTACTCAAATGAACTATTATACAGCACTGAATTAGTTGAAGAACATTAGGTTACATTAGATTAGAGTATGAGACTGGCATCATGTAGATCTGACATTAGTGTTGATTAAAGTATTAGTTCACTTCCAGAGCTAAAATTTACAGATAATTTACTCACCCACTTGTCATCCAAGATGTTCATGTCTTTCTTTCTCCAGTCATAAAGTAATTATTTTTTGAGGAGAACTTTTCAGCATTTCTTTCCATATAGTGGACTTCTATGGTGCCTGCGAGTTTGAACTGCCAAAATACAGCTTTAAAGAACTCTAAACAATCCCAGCCAAGGAAGAAGGGTCTCATCTAGCAAAACGATTGGTTATTTTCTAAAATAATTTACAATTTATATACTTTTTAACCTCAAATGCTCGTCCTGTCTAGCTCTGCGTGAACTCTGTTTATTCTGGTTCAAGACAGTTAGGGTATGTCGAAAATTCCAACAAAATCGCCGTACACCACTGCAGAGGTACCGACCCAGTGTTAAAGTGAACGTGCAAAGAAGATCAAACGGCCTTTACAAAAAAGGTAAAACAGTGATTTTGAACGATTTTGAAGTTGGAGGAGAAAATGAGATGGGAGTTTTTCAATATACCCTAAGTGTATTGAATCGGAGTGTACACAGTACGCATGCGCAACCAGAGCTAGACAAGACAAGCATTTGTGGTTAAAAAGTGTATCAATGGCACATTTTTTTTAGAAAATAACAGATTGTTACATTAGATAAGACCCTTCTTTCTCGGCTGGGATTGTTTAGAGCCCTTTGAAGCTGCATTTAAACTGCATTTTGGAAGTTCAAACTCTCGGGCACCACAGAAGTACACTAAAAAATGTTTTCCTCAAAAAACATAACTTTGTTACTACTGAAGAAAGAAAGACATGAACATCTTGTATGACAAGTGGGGGAGTCAATTATCTGTAAATGTTTGTTCTGGAAGTGAACTAATCCTTTAAGTGTGAAGTCTGGATAAAAAGGCTATTTTACAGATACAATGGTTTCTCATTTACACATGTATAGGCAGAGTATGGATAAAGTCTCTCTCCAACTTACTATAGTACTATTGACAGACAAAAATACTGAATACAAATCTGTGTGGGGAGACACTCTCCAAACAAACTCTATGCACAAACCCCATTCGCACTTTCTTTATATGCTGAGGTCTACGCTGGGCGAAGAATATCCACCCACTCAGTAAAAAGGCACAAAGTACCACAACTGAGCAAAGCACACAAGCTATCAGTGAGACGGCAAGCAAATCCATAGGGAGTCCCATCTACTTCCACTTCAGGTCCAATAGATCTATTATGGTGGCAGTATAGCATAGGAAAATGCTGAATGTCTGCTCCTGTGTTTAATAGTATGGGCAAAAATGTACATACTGTCGTCCTGTAGACAGAAAGTCACCCAAAGGTGGTGGAAATTTATCTCTGTCTCAAACATTTTACAATACAAAGGTCCTTTTTATACACAAATGATTTCCATAGTGTTTATCATGTTTAAAATGTAATATTTTAATAGATATTTTCATAGACAATGTATTGTTTCATTTATGCCACTGCAAACACAGATTACCCTCTCCAATACCCGATCTTAGCTGCATATTTACACGTGTAAATTTGCTATTCAAATCACTGAAACAAATCTTGGGCCTTTTCAATGTTTTTTTCAATGTTTTTTTTAGTGAAGTCTCCCTTTGAAAATAGAAAAATCTATGCACCCACTCCACTCCTAATAAGCTTTTTCTGAAAATGTTGAGTAACAAAAAAATGTTTTAATTTAGCTGACATTACCTATTAGTTATGTTTTACTGAGATCTAGAGAGCTTTTTCTAGATTTAAAAAAAAAAAGATTTTAATTATACAAAATGTCTTTCGCAATATTCCACAATAAATTAATAAATAAATAAAATCATACTGCTTTACAGGAGCAAAATGAAAGGTTAAATTCCGATTAAAAAATCTTCAAACTTTCTTACCCTCAAAGGGTTCTTATAGCAAATTAAAACTAGAACCAGGGGCGTCACTAGGGCTGATCATTTGGGGCTCAAGCCCCGAAAGATTTTTCTCTAGGACCGAATGTTTTTGTATCGCCCTATGATTTCTGGTACGCCGTAAAATACCATTTACATATGAATCCTGCATGTTCTGGGTGTCTCTTTATGAATGAATGTTGCAGACGCACTCGCGGTTTTCTTTACTATACACACTGAAGTGCGCGTGACGCTCCCGTGATTTCAGCGTCTGCCATAAAAAAATGCATGAACAACATCTCCAGAACTGCTCTGATAGTAGTTTGTGAGCATTTCACTTGATTCGTTTTCGTTTTTCGATTTTCGTTTCATTTGATTAAAACCAAGGTGATATAATCACAGAATTTAAAGGTATTTACGGCAACCTATCAAAAAAAAAAGTTTGGGTTTAGCTTGTAGACATTGTGCCAGAAATATATTAATATACTATATATATTCTATTGAATGTACGTATCTACATTACTACTACTACTGTTGAAAAATTAATAAAGCTTTGTTAAACAATATTTCTTCCATCTTTTAAATTTTAAAAGTACATCATTTATTTGCCAAAAATAAAAAACAATTTTCTTTAATTAAAAGATTAATTTATATTTTATGCCTTTATTTGATAACCAGAAAAATGTAAATACACAACACAAAATTTCAAAAGTCTGTTGAAGAAATACATAAAAGTTGTTTTATGCATTCAAATAAGCAGACATGCTAAAACAAATTAAAACATAAGGTGAGAAAAACATTTCATAGGGCTTAACTTAACTTTTAATAAATTGAAGTTAAATTTTATAAGTTTCATTGTTTAAATTAATTAGACATTTTTTTTATTAAAATAAAATAAAATGTAAAAATTAAAAATTAAATTTTACCATTAAAAAGGAGTCCAGAAACGAAGGATCCAGGTTCACACACCTGTGTCTAAAAAAAAGGTTACTTAAGTAGGATGTGAGCTTCCATCCACCACCACTAGCCCCTGATGTTTTGGCATTACCCCCGGATGTTTTCAAATCCTAGAAACGCCCCTGACTAGAACCAAAAAATGTGTTATTTGAAATAAATTTCATCTAGGCAGGACATTTACCATTTTAATTTAATTAACTTGATCTGCTAAAACAAACTAAAACTGAAATAAATGAATAAAAAAAAAAAAAACTACAACCATTAGAAAATAAAAATAATTAAAAAAAAAAGCCATAAATACACAACAAAATTACTAAAACTTTAACTAGAATTAAACTGAAAACAGAAAATGTATTTTCAAAATATTAATTAAAAACCATAATAGTACCTTGATAGCAAAATATCTCTGCATTCAACACCATATAAGAAGTCAGCAAAAAATAAGAAATTGCATTCAAAACCATTCAACGTGATAGATTTGACTCCAAAGTCAACGCATGCAGTCCACACTTTTAAAACTGCTGTTTTAGGCAATCTAATCAAAAAATTTATGAGCAGTCTTTATCAAATTCATCTCACACATAATCAATACTGTGCAAAGATTTACTTTGTGTAAGGTGCTTTGTCTTAAGAGGGCATCAGGAAAGAAAAAAAAAAAAGAGGTCAGGTCGTTGCCAAAGACATCCGTTTAGTCGGCAATACTCTTAGCCTTTCTGTACTGTAAACAGATCCCAATTAATGCACAGTTAGCCTAATACATATTACATCACTTCCTCTCTCTCTTTCTCTGGCAGGAGGCCTATCTCATCCTGTTAGTTTATGCTGAAACACAGTTGTTCTGATGAGCAACCTCACCACCTCCCTCCACCTTCCTGGCTGCCAGATTGGACTAAAATCCCTTTTCAGACAGCAGGAAACAAGGAGGAAAGGCAAGGCTGAGCTCCCTCCACCTCCCCTTCCCTTCTGCCAAATCTAAAATCAATAAACTGTTTCTTTCCCTGCACGACTCGCTGAATCCATAAAAAAAGAGTGAGAGACTCTTGTATAAAGATGACGAGAGGGATTCAGATGCCCTCTCTCCACTTCTACAGCCTGGCCGGCCTCCGCTTGACGCGGGGAATGTACGAGCGTTTGGATTTATGTGCTGTGATTGTATTGAGGTTGTGCAGGTGTTCTGGCCCGGCCTCCTGCTCAGGAAGTGCATCACAACCAATATAGACTCTGCAGTTCAGATATACAGCTCAGTCAGGACACTGACCCAACCAGCAGCGCGTGGTCCGGGAAACTCAAGAAACTGCAGAACAAGCAAAATGAGTCAATACACTCACAGTCTACCAATACTTCAAGAATGTGAAATATATCTTCATAAAAACCAACTAACAGACATTCGTTTTTGGTGGCGATGGTTGGGAATCCAGTTGTTCAAGATATATAATATTTGGTAAAAAGATGCCATGAAATACTATTTCAAACATTCCGTCCACTCTGTGGGACGCCTAAGTTTACTTCACCATATTACAAATAATCATCGATGGAAAGGTCTAAGACTCCTAAATAGATATTTTAGCATATTTCTGTGTTACAAATTATGTAGGAAAAGTAATAGATTAATATATGTCAAGAGTGCAACTTAAAAAATCTACACCATAACGCGAGTTCTGACCTTTGTCACAAAAGACTTTCTTAGTTGCCTTTTTCCCTATCATGCTTTAGAAATCATAAGAAATTATATATCAGTTCAAAATCTCAAAATTCATCTTTGGAAAAGCATTTTAAAATCAGACATTGCATTACCACGGAAAATGTACATCAAAATCATATTACAAAATGTTTTCATTCATGAATTATAAAAAATTAAGTCTGGATAGTGCATTTTTATGTCTGTGTTCAAAAATGGGAGTGACAGTTAAAGGGTTAATATTATTTAAAACATTATTACAAATACATCTTTTATGTTGATGTGTTTCATCAAGGTTAATCACACAAAACTGTGATCAATTAAAGGGATAGTTCACCCAAAAATTTAAATTCCAAAAATGAAAACAAATATATAAATTCATGTTGAGATTAATGTTTTAAATATAACATTTTGAATACAGAAATATTAAATGATTTAAATGAAAAGATACATTAAAAATGAAACCAAATCTGCCAGTAGGTGGCAGATTTATTACTGAATTTAATTCATTACTGAATTATATATCATTCGATTTGTTCAAATGGCTGATTCATTCAGGAATAAAGCGAGTGACTGTCTCTATAAATGGGAAATTGAATCATTGACTCACTAGATTAGTTTAAAAACGTATGTTCATTCATAACCGAAACACCGCTGTGTTTAAATGAAGATGCACAGCGGCTCAGTTGTGACATGTTTCAGACTATTCTTGACGCAGAAACAGAGAAAAATCAGGCAATAGTGTTATAGTCAGACAATGTAAGTCACTTAATGTTAACTTGTTGTTTATTTAACTGTTGTATTAAATCAATATCTCATTTACAAACTCCCTTAAAAATCATTAAAAGCTGTCACTCATCTTAGTTCATCGCGATCTTACAAAGTTTCATCTGCAATGAATCTCTTATTTACACTCTCTCTACACTTTGTTTCTAAAAGGATTTGTGAGATTTGTCTGTGATATATTACTCAACGTTGCAAAAACATGTAGAAACCCTGGAGGCTCCCATCAGTGCAAACACAAATATGCTGATCGGGTCAGTCGCACATGGTGCTCCTAAATATTTTTTCACAGTCACACGCAGTAGTTTTCTAGTCGCACTATAGAGCCCAGAAAAGTAGTAAGGGAATTGTTAAAATAGTCTATGTGACATCAGTGGTTCAACTTTAATTTAACCTTAATTTTATTTGCATCCCAGCGTGTCAATATGGTTTCAGACTTTCAACCTCCAACTGTATATTTCTAAGTTGTACAGTGGGGTTTTCCTATAACATATTTACTTTTTTATTCAACTTTCATGATTATGTAGGGCAAGCAAAAGCCATCTACAGAGGAAGATCAGTATGACTATGATGAAAGAAGAAACCAGAGGAAAGGAAATGTGAAGAGAGGAAAGGAAGATGCGGGGGTGGTGCTTTTGAAGAGAACGAGAGTGATCTCTCAAAAGCCATTGCCCTTTAAGGATGCTTGTGTAATCAAACCCTAACGTTATTAGGACCACAACAATCTATAGATGCTGCATGTAGTGCAGCAGATAAATGAAAGAAGTTGTTCAAAAGCACCTTAAGATCCATATTAGTCACCTCTTCATAGTCAAATAAAGCAGCTGTTTACAAGGTCTTTGTTTCTGTCAGAAAAGAAGCAGCAAACTGATATTTCTATCTATCAATCTGCATAAAAATTGGATAGAAATTATATTAAATATTTCTCCATAGTCTTCATATTGCTGCCATAGTCAAGTTAGTCTGTGAATGGGTCTTGTGCAACTGCATACCCAACAACCAGAGTCATTATTAGATGCCCAGTGCCATTGTTCTTTCGCTCATGAGAGAGGAACGTTGACCTTTCAAAGGCTGGACTGGAGAGGTAACAGCTGCCACCAACAGATAATTAGCCCACTACAGCTGTGGCAGCTATATTACAGGCCAAAAGCAGCAGCCCATTGGCTGATATTCTACTAAAGCTCTGGGTGTTATATTATGTCATTGCAATAATTGAGGAGTTAAGAATTAAGGATTGTTAAGAATGTGATTTATTTTTATATTAATATCAATATCTGCTAAGTTTTTTGTTTAGTATTTCAGCCAGAGATGATTCAAGCTGCAAACTGCATCAGTTGAACAAAACTTTTTATTGTATTTTCTGCATTACTGCACATAAAAGCTTCTAAAATCAGCTATTGATTGCAATTTCACTGAACTCCAATGGTATCGCTCACAGCGCTATTCATTTTTAACTGTTCCATTTATAAATTCAATTAGATTTGTGCTGAAGCAAATTTGCTTCCATTGATTAAAGCAAACTACCATGTTACCAAGTGCTATTTTTCCCCATAATTCTACTTTCTGTAAGTAAAATACAGATTCTAATATCAGTTACCTTTAATGTATACCATTATTATAAATGACTTCCATTATTATTAACACAACATAGCTTAGTGGATTTTCTGTTGTCTCCTGTAGAGACTTTTTTGTTAAAAATAAAACTGTAAAGAAGTGAAATTTTGCTTTTAATACGTTTTAGAATAAAATATCAGAACTAATACAGATACTGGATACAAAAAAGTATAAAGTACATTTAATCGACAAATTCATCATTTTTAAAGGGTCAACTGTAGAGCCCAGCTCTGTGTTTAAATGTATAGAGCCTCAATGCACGTTATTCAGCTTGTTCAGCTCAAAATGTTTTGAAAGCTCAGAAATGTAACAAAACTGACATAGACGACTCACATTTATTCTGCACAGCTTTAATTGAACTTGATGTAATCAAATGTATGTTCACTAAGTTTTGACACATCAACCTGTTCCACTGAAACATTCAGCTTGTATTATGAGTAAGGCTGTCGCCTTCTTACCATCACTATACCTCTCTCTCCATTTCTTTCTCTCTCAGATATGATTTTCATTACAGTGGCAATCAGACTCAGCAGGACACTTCCTTAAAATAAAGACTCTCAATGTGCTCTTTTACACAGCAGCATTAAGCACCCTAAAATGCATTTCAGTGAACTTACAGGAATAACAACAGCAGGGTTTACTGCACTGAGTTAATGCAATGCATTCTTTTTTGACAGTAATAATTCCTTCAACTAACAGCAAACCTATAATCTATTTGAGTGAATCACATTAATCCTAAGATACTGCATGTCTTATACTGCAACTGAGACAAACCAACACAATTTCAAATCAATACAACACAGATGTGCTCAGGTGCCAGTTTGCATCGATTTGAAATCAGTTGATTGTGTGGATAAGTCTAACATTTTGTACAACTCTCCTCATACATGTCTTATGATTTTGCCACTTATCTATTATCTAGAAATCTGACACAAAACCATAATATTTCTTGTCAGGACTCAGGACTCCTGTAACTATAAACAGAAGATAAATGACACAAAAAGCTGTTTTAACAGATGTTTTACTTTTTGCTTCACTGACTTTATGATGTATTCCATAATTTATGCACCTGACTTAAAACTGTCCACTAACTTATCCTTTGTTTTACTATCCTGCCTTTCCATTTGTATCCCAAACCATGACAGGGTATGTACTCTGCACATTTTGTGTTTCTGAATCTGACACACTCAGTTCAGTTCATGGATCTTTCTCCTAACGAGCTGATGATCTGAATCAGGTGCATTAAATGAGGGAGACATGTGCAGAGCAGTGGGCCCCGAGGACTGAGCTGAGAACCACTGGTCTAACTTGAGAATGAACTCATGAACTGAGTTGACACACATGACTTTCTTCTTTTACTACTTCTTTTAAGATGGTTTCTTTGGCGTTATTTTAATCACAAATGTCCATTGTTATGTGAGGGCGCATCAAAATGCGCACGCACAAATCTCTTCTCTTGCAGGTGGATTCATTTCACTCTCACACAAAACGGACACGCTTTCTCTCGCTTACCCGTACACGCTCAGAAACATAAATAAGCGCATATGACAACGGATGTAAATCCGTCTTTACATAGCGTAACATTATGTATCTGTCTCATACGTGTCCCGCATTGTCCCGCAAAATCACATCTACTGTCCCACAACAGAACTATTGCCAGGTGGTCACCCTAATGGGCGGAGGCAGTAGGAAGTGACTTTATTGTACATTCATTAAAAAACACATACTGTAGCTGCAAACAACCTAAAACAATCAGCACCACAGAAATCACAAAAATGTCAACATAACAGAAATCTCCAACCAACATGAATTACATTAAACACTCTTATTTATTAAGTAAAACTTACCAGGCAAATAAAACAACACTTGATTTGCATATACTCTCCGATCCAGTCTCACGCAATACTAGGAAATAGACATTAAAAGTTTAGTCATGTCAACATAATGCTTTTGTCTTGGATCTACATTAGTCATTTAAGTTCCACTGTATAAAATTAAGTGAATATAATAAAACCAACTTGTGACACAATAATAAAGAAAGTGTTATTTTCAGTAAATTGGATAGGCAACAAAAATGATTTTTATATGGATTCTATGACATTATATTCTAACCTACATTGTAACCAAGGAAACCTGTTAGGTCTTTTCTGGTTTGTAAAGACTGTGTAACATTTTCTGGCCTATCTAATGTCAAAATATATGCACCGCTGGCATCTATCTTGAGTGCTCTCGCACACACAAACACACTTTTCCCCCTTTTCAGCTTCACTGATTCCTCTGACAGTGCGCATAACTACGAGAATTCATTACGGTTCTTGACGAATGTGCCGTTAAAATGCTTACAGCTGGAGCGTAGCGGCAGAGGGGAAGTGACAGAGCTCCCGGCATCTCAGTGGCGATAAGGGGATTTCTGAAATTCTAATGGGGCCATTACTGAAGCGACCACTCCACCCGCTGTCTCATGCTAACATCAACGGATCAGCGATTCAGCGTTTAATTACAGCAGTGACACCACTGTCTTGAGTCTCACAACAGGGAGGCTGGGAGCACGGGTAAAGACAAGCCTTAAATTGGATTTTTGTGAATCTTGAGGGCAATCAGTGACAAGAAGTTGGGGATAAGCAATAACACGGCTGTTTGGAAAACAAGGGATTTAAATTTGAGAGACCTGCTATAGAGAGCAAGGCGGCCTGAGAGAGAAATGAAAAAGAGCGGAAAGGAAGTATTCAGTTTGTCACTTTGTGTTATTCTAATGATGTCGGTAGGTGGGGGTTTATGACAAAGCGCTTCCCTGACTCCGGAAAAACAAACACAAACAATGTGTATCTATTTGTTCCAGGCTATTATGGGAGTGCACTGCAGCGCGGCGGTTGAACATGCACCGCATGAACAAACCCACAGATTCACCGGCCCCGGAGCGCCGAGGCACTAACTGGACAGAAAACATTTGCCTCTTGTTGAACGCCACTTACAGCAGTGCCAAGGCTCCAGTCATTAAATCAATTTATGACTTCACTCCACGATCGGACACAACTAAAAGAGAAAGTGTGCACGATGAGGTGATAGAAACCGAAGATGGTTTCCTTGGCAGGTTTGGCTTACAAGTCACTTGGTTTACTAGTACTTAAATAACTTTAGTTAGTGATCACTAAAGTGGCTCTATACTATGAAAGCCTGTTTCCGCCACCGAACAAAAAAATAAAAAAAAAAGGTTATTGTGACTTATCTCACCATTCAGACTTTTTTTCTCAGAATTGCGTGATACAAACTCGCAATTCTGACTTTTTTTTCTCAGAATTGTGAGATATAAACTCACAATTGTGAGTTATAAAGTCAGAATTGTGAGATATAAAGTTAAAATTCTGAGAAATAAAGTGAGAATTGCATGATATAAACTCGCAACTGCGAGTCATAAAGTCAGAATTCCGAGATATAAAGTCGCAATTCTGAGAAATGAAGTCAGAATTGTGAGATATAAACTCGCAATTCTCTAAACGTATGTCTTTTTTTTCTCCTAACTGGACTTTATGACTCGCAATTGCGAGTTTATATCTCGCAATTCTGACTTTATTTCTCGCAATTGAGAGTTTATATTCCGCAGTTCTGACTTTATATCCCGCAATTCTGACTTTATAACTCGCAATTGTGAGTTTATATCTCACAATTCTAAGAAAAAAAGTCAGAATTTGGAGATAAAAAGTTGCAATTATCTTTTTTTATTTTTTATGCAGTGGTGGAAACAGGCTATGATACTATACTACTCAAATGTTTAAAATTAAAAAAAAAAAAAAAAATTCAAATAAATAATAATTCAAGGAACAGGAAAGAAACCCTGAGGTCATCCAAGATGAGGGTTTTTTTGTGATCAAGAGAAATTTAGCATTTAATCACTCGCTTACTAATGTATCCTCTGTAGTCTGAATGTCCAAACAGCTAAAAAAAAAAATAAAATAAAAAATAAATAAACACACACACACAACAATAATCAACAACTAATCCATACCTCCAGTCAAGTTTTTGTCTGTGTTTTTGTAAAGCAGCATGTTTGTAGGAGAACCATCATCTAGCGTTTTCGGCTAAAATACCAGTCCTCTATCCATATTACTTTCTGCAGTGAAAATTTATTTTCGCCTGAATCAGGAGAGAAATATGCACTGATCAAAGGCCATTTACTAGTGAAAATAGACCAGAACATTTCTGTGTCTTACAAACACACAGCTTTTTGCTTCACAAGATGTTAATTTATGTTTTTATCAGCTGTTTGTACTCTTATTCTGACGGTACCCATTCACTGCAGAGAATCCACTGGTGAGCAAGCGATGTAATGCTAAATTTCTCCAAACTGTTCGGATGAAGAAAATGCTCATCTACATTTTGGAGTCAATATTCAGCAGCATTTTTGGGTGAAAAATCAAATAACTCATCCACAGAAGACAAATCCAACAGAAGACAAATCTAACACAGGAAATTATACAACACAAGACACCTGGAAACAATTTCTACATGTTAACTATTTTGTTAAAAACTACTTTACTTATTACATATTGAGTCAAGTTTCTGTTCTTACATGAATTCAAATGCCAGCTGCTCTATAACCGTTGTATCATTAGGAGTCCTGTATCAGACATGCTGAAAAGGCACAATTCACAGATGTCTGCAATGAGACTCATTAGAGACTTGTTACCTTATAAAGATTTTGTTTAATAGACGAAAGTTCTAACAAGTTCAAAAAAGAAAAGGCCATGCATATATATTCATTTTTAATCATTAACACTTATGTGTCACATTCAAATCATTTGAATCAAATGGTGACCAACAATTAATGCAATGCAATATGCAAGGTACAGCGTGCACACACACACACACACACACAAATATACATGGAAATGCACACACACATACGCACAAACACACCAAGTGTGATACTGATATACTCAATATTTGATATATTAAAAAATGCTTCTTAAATCGCCACATGAATATCATATACACATAAAAAAAAATCTTTTCATCAAAAAAAAAAAATATATATTTTATTGTGTTGCGCCACCATGAGTATCCTCTCTGTCTCATATCACTGAGTGGACCAGTCTCATATGCCTTCTCACTGGGAAAAATATCAGATTTTTTTTTTCTCTCCCACATGCTATATTGGATTACAGTGCCTATTTTTAGTTTTTGCCTCAGGTCCAGGTAGTTCAGAAACAACACTGAGAGGTATTGGCAAGTCACCTTCCTCGTGCAAAGCTGCGAGACTTGACAATGAGAGCATAATGTAGGGATATTATACGGTTTTACTACACCACCCTGTCCTCTACAGCCTCACGTAGTAATAAAGTTTATTTAAATGGGTTAAGATATGCATCACATGTTCCTATTGTTTTATAATGTAAATACATGCAAGTCCATTGTAAATTAAATGGAAACTATATAAAGGGTGAAAAAAAAGGACCATTTGAATGTGTTTCTGTTGCATTCACAGGGATATAATTAAACAAGATAATGAGGATCTGTTTGAGATCTCCAATATACGTTAATGCTTTTACTTTGACACCTTTTAAAAGCTCAGCTGTTACATGGAAAGTGAACAAAGTAGTTAAAAAAATGAAATAACAAGTGGACTTGACTACGCACCTTAAAGAAAGAAACAGGTTATTTATATTAATCAGAAGCAGAGTTCTAGTACTGCAGATCAGCATGAAGCCATTTTACCTTAATTTTAAATATAGACTTTGTCATCTCAGTTTTACGTTGGAAATGACTCCTGTAGCCGATTAAATAATATTAGGGTGTAACCTTTTATGCATGTACACAGAATTTATTGTTTAGAAAACTGCAGACACAAGACAAAAAGAAGTTATAAGGAAACATGAATAGCCTTCTTAAAGGGGACATAGGATGCAAAATTCACTTTTACATGGTGTTTGCACATAAATGTGTTTTAGCAGTGTGTGGACACAACCACCCTACAATGATGAAAATCCATTTACTTCATTTTTTTTTAATCCTCAAAAAACATAAACAGTCTCAATTATCAAGCCGTTTTCATTTTCTATGGAATATGACATCATACTGTTCAGGGCCCGCCCATGACCACTGACAAACTGTCCCGTATTAGCATATTTCCGCACTCATTCAGATGTATGCTGTCTGCCATATTCTCTGCGCTTGAGCAGCTGTAGCAACAATGGGCCTCATTCATGAAATTTGCGTAAATATATGAGTAAATTCTGAGTAATTTGCACATAAAACAGACCTTCCCGAAAACTCTCCTCCGGATTCACAAACGCTTCGTAAACATCCGATTTGACAGTTAAACGTGTATGTTAATGAATTCCAATCATTCGTAAATGGGGCACTCGTGCATGCCCATTTACAATTAGCATAATCCCCGCCTATGAAGCTACGCAAATTGCATGTCCAGGAACGCAGTGGAATATTCTGGTCTACTTTCTCAGGTTTGGCTCCAGTGTATTGTATAAATGCAACAAAGACTAATAGGCCATATGCCTAATAATAAATATTCAATAACGTGTGTCAACCAAAGAGTTTTTAGCCAGCTGAAAAAATGGCAGGCACTTTTCTTAAAATGACCAGCTGGAGGTCGGTATTTGTCCCACCCCTCCTCTATTTACAGGTAAATAGTCACAGTGACGAGAGCTGCGTTTTACATTTATCAACTGAATTACCAAAAAAAAAAAACAAAGCAGGTGTACATTTCTTTCGTACCAACTAACATTTTGAAAACACAAACATTCTCATGAATTCGAAAGTTTACATCAAAATGGCTTTATGAAAGATTTATACAAAAATTTGTTCTGTTCGTGTTTCATGAATGAGACCCAATGTCTCGTAAGCTTTGCAGGTGTTTGGTAGTTGGATGTAATATTTTCTCCTAATCAGAACCATTTAGGAAGCAGAAGATTAGTTTTGTTTTTGATGATAGTGCACCACCAAATACACAAAAAAGGGAAGAGGGGGTGGGGTAAGCAGTAGCTCATTATCATTTAAAGAGACATGAACCGAAAAGGGTCACTGTGAACAGAGCTGTTTTTGACAAGGTAAAAAGGGTGTTGTTTTACACGACTATTGAGGAATTTTAACCAGATTATGGTGCAGACATTTAATTAAGACCGTAAAAAATCATATCAATTTGTGGAAAATGGGCATCTGATGTCCCCTTTAAGCAGTATACATGCACAAGGTCAGTGGTATGTACATTCTCCATATCTACAAGAAAAAGTTTGGCATTTCTTGAACTAAAGCTATGGGTTAGCAAAATACCTCTGCTTCAACTAAAAGCTGATACATTCACTATCATTATAACCCCCTTATCCTGGAGTGAACACTTAGCTCCGTGTCAGTAAAGTAGTCTCTCTGACAGTATAATGTAAAAGCAATAGGGGAAACGTTTTTTGTCTTCTTGCCTTTGCTTGATGTTAATCTAGCAGGTTATGGAAGGTAAGACAAACTGAGGAGTTCAGATTTGATCTCCTATCAGTTCAGAGCGTCAAAATGTGATTTTATTCCAAGCTGTCACTCTGTCTGAAAAGATATTCTTGTTCAGAATTCCTGTAAGCCATCTGGTTCACAAATAAATAAATAAATAAAAATTGACGGGTATTTAAAATGAGCTGTATCACACTTAAAATAAATGAATGAATAAATAAATGCATAAATATTGTATATCTCAGAGGTCACGGTAACCGAAAATTGTCCATCATTGACTGATTTTTTTTTTATCAGTGACAGAAAAATCTGAGGGCCATCTGTCACTGAGACAGGTTACACTGAGGGTGATCTATTGTAAATTGTAGCTGTAATTCCCACCCCTGTCCAGTTGGTGGCGATTGCGCTCCAGTCTGGCAGCAAAGCATGGATCCAGAACAAAAACGCCTGTCACGAATGTTTTCCTATGCATTTGATTATGCACAGGCGAGTACCCAGGTGATACAACGATCTATCACGCCACATGGTATTTATTGCTTGCATTCCCTAATGACATGGACAGAATTTAAAATCTGAGACTTTGTTACATATCAAAAGTAACATAAAGCCTTGCCTTTTGCTATTTATTGGAAGGAAGGCGCACTATCTACTGTTCATTCATCAGCTAAAAAACATCATAATTCAATTCAATTAAATTCAAATTTATTTGTATAGCGCTTTTCACGATACATATCGTTGCAAAGCAGCTTTACACCAAATTGACATTTTTACAATATATGTAGTAGTAGCTTGATGTACATATGGCAGAGATGTGTGGTAAAGTTCAATTAATGACGTAATCAAACAGACAAAGAACACTATAAATTAGTAGCAGAATTCGGTAGTGCTGTATGTTTTCAGGGTTGGCATCATCTGAAGTCCTCTGTGGGGTTGGCATCATCTCTTCTTAAGTGTTCTGGATCCACACTGGAGCTTGTGAATTCCTAGTTACCATGGGATGTCAATCCCATGGCAAAAACAGAGAACAAATAGGAACATAATTAGCGTAGCTGCTGTTCAAACTAAGAAAAGGAAGATTTGTTAAACCAGAGCTAAAAGATTAATAATGAACATTTGATCAGATATAGCTGCAGGAAAAGTTTATGAGATGCATTATTTGAATGCTTGGCTAAAAAGATGTGTCTTTAATCTAGATTTAAACAGAGAGAGTGTGTCTGAACCCCGAACGTTATCAGGAAGGCTGTTCCAGAGTTTGGGTGCCAAATGTGAAAAAGCTCTACCTCCTTTAGTGGACTTTGCTATCCTAGGTACTACCAACAGTCCAGAGTTTTGCGACCTTAGGGAGCGTGATGGATTGTAGCGTGGTAGAATACTAGTTAGGTACACAGGAGCTAAACCGTTAAGTGCCTTATAGGTAAGAAGTGCTATTTTGTAGCTGATGCGGAACCTAATAGGTAGCCAGTGCAGAGACTTTAAAATTGGGGTAATATGATCATATTTTCTTGACCTGGTAAGGACTCTAGCAGCTGCATTTTGGACTATCTGTAGCTTGTTTATTGAAGATGCAGGACAACCACCTAGTAGTGCATTACAATAGTCCAGTCTAGAGGTCATGAATGCGTGAACTAGCTTTTCTGCATCAGAAACAGGTAACATGTTTCGCAGCTTGGCAATGTTTCTAAGATGGAAGAATGCTGTTTTTGTAACATGAGAAATATGATTTTCAAAAGACAAGTTGCTGTCTAATATAACACCCAGGCTTTTGACTGTAGTGGAAGTAACAGTACATCCGTCTAGTTGTAAATTGTAAGTCAAAAGATTCTGTGTATTGTTTTTAGGTCCAATAAGTAATATCTCTGTCTTATCTGAATTTAATAGCAGAAAATTGTTGGTCATCCAATCTTTTACATTTTTAACACACTCTGTTAACTTCGATAATTTAGACGTTTCATCTGGTCTTGTTGAGATATATAGTTGAGTATCATCAGCATAACAATGGAAACCAATCCCATGTTTTCTAATAATATTACCAAGGGGCAGCAAGTATATTGAAAATAGTAGAGGACCTAGAACAGATCATAGACCACAAGATCTACTGGAATTTAAGAATCGACATTGGTTCATCAAAATGAGAATCTATTAAAAATCAAGAAATCTTTATTTTTTTTTTAACCCAGCCCTAGCGTATTTTGTTGTTAAATGAGAATCTGTTAAAATCGAGAAATCTTTTTTTTTTTTTTTTTTTTAAACCAGCCCTAGTGTATTTCGTTGCTTTTAAACACTGGGCTGTCGTCTTGTAGGGTCATGTTTAAAAATGAAAATGTGAACAAAAATAAAAGAAATTTATTGTGTTATTCTAATTAAAATATTAAAATGATGGAATTTTTACGACAATGTTAAAGTCTAAAGTCCTATTTTCTTTATATATTATTCTAGATGTAAATTTCACTCTGGTACAGTACGTTTTACGTTTTGGAGGGCTTTTAAAAGTTTGAAATGAATAGCTTTCTTCAGGTATTATAGGTTCGACATAAGAAGTATAACCTTTTCTTATAACACAAACAGTGTGACAAATACAGCAGCAAGTTACAGTAGTGCTTATTGTGACATATGCAAGTTACTTAGTGCTACAATGCTGTATTTTTCTCCTGCTTTTCCCCCTCACCAGACGAGAAACATTACAGCTAATGCTAAGTGGCATGTAGCATCAGTGCTAATCAGTAACTAGCACAGAGATGTGAATAACCCAGTCTTTATGAGGATATAACACAGTGTCCTCTGGCAGGTTGATTAGTTTATCCATTACGTCAAGATTCCATTCCTTCCCCTGGCAGCTATTTGGAGAAGAAACGGTGGCTGGAATTTCTCTCCTCCCACAGACATTATCTCCTCCACCTGCCTCCACAGCTCAAATTAAAGACGCTGCCTCCCTCGGGCCGTTCCCAAAAACAGACCTGAATGTGTCTGTGTGTGTTTGTGGGTACATGAGGGCATTTCAGATACTGGATGATAAGGACAAATGTGAGAAGATTACAAGGAAACAGCAAACACATTCAGGTAAAGAGATTAGGTGCTGCGAGTACCATTTCAAACTCTAAATACAACTGAAAGAAACCACTCTTGCTCTTATGCTTTTGAATATTGAGTTTGTTTACACAATCAGGAAAGAAAATGCAGCTACTTAAAGGGATAGTTTACCCAAAAATGAAAATTGTCATAATTTACTCACTCTCAAGTTGTTTCTTTCCTCAAAGAGTTCTTTCTTGCTGAACATAAAAGATTTTTTGAAGAATATAGTTAACCAAACAGTTGCTGGTCCCCACTGACTTCCATAGTACGGAAATCTATGGAAGTCAATGGGGACCAGAAACTGTTTGGTTACCCACATTCTTAAAAAAATATCTCTTTGTTCAGAACAAAAAAAGAACGGTTTAAAAAAGGTTTAGAACAACTTGAGGGTGAGTAAATGATAAGAGAATTTTCATTATTAGGTAACCTATTCTTTTAAGTACTCTTAACCACTTCTGTATACACTGCTTTTCAAAAGTTCGGGATTAGTAAGGTTTTTAATGTAAAGGAATCTCTTTTGCTCATCAAGGCTGCATTTATTTGATCAAAAATACAGAAAAAAACTGTAATATTGTGAAATATTATTCATTTAAAATAATCGTTTTGTATTTTAATATACTTTTAAATATCATTTATTTCTGTGATGCAATGCTGAATTTTTTGCATCATTACTCCAGTCTTCAGTGTCATGTCATCTTTCAAAAATCACTCTAATATACTCATTCATTATTAATGTTGGAAACAGTTGTGCTGCTTAATATTTTTTGGAACCTGTGAAACTTTCATCAGGATTCTTTGTTGAATAAAAAGTTTAAAAGCACTTATTTTAAATAGACATTTTTTTCTAACAATATAATAAGTATTTACTATCACCTTTTATCAATTTAATACATTATTTCTGAATAAAAGTAATACTTTCTATCAACAAAATTGTTAAAAAAGATTTCTATTTTAAATAAATGCTGTTCTTTTTTTTTTTTTTTTTGATCAAATAAATGCAACCTTGATGAGCATAAGAAACTTCTTTACAAAACATTAATATTCTTACTTATCCCAAACTTTTAAAGGGCACTGGTTGTGATAAACAACATCATGATGTTTTTACGACTTTTGACCATAGTATGATGTTACCACAGTATGTGTTCTGAATGCATACTTCAAAAATATGACAGAAAATACAATATTATGAGACACTACTGTTTTAAGTTTGGGGTTGGTAAGATTTTTTTTAAACATTTCTAAAAAGACCATTATGATCAGCAATTTTGTATTTAATTGATCAGTAAAAATCAGCAATATTGTGAAATATTATTATAAAACAGGCATTTTAAGTTTCACTGCAGTAAAATGTAGTTTTTTTTCTATGACGACAAAGCTATATTTTCAGTAGCCATTACTCCATTCTTCAGTGTCACATGACACATACGCTGGTTTGGTGGCAAAAAATATATATATATTTCTGCTGAAAACAGTTGTGTTTCTTATTATTTTCATGAAAACCACAATATTTTTTTTTTTTTTTTCAGGATTTCTGATAAAAAAAAGTTCAAAAGGACAACAAATCTATTGTAAGATTATAAATGTGTAAACACTATACACATTGTGTGTGTTTCATAATTGTTAGAATTACTGTCACATCTAAACATCTAGTGCATCCCACAATATCTCACAATTCTGACCTAATTCACAATTCCATGTTATAAAGTCAGAACTGCATGATATAAAATTGCAATTGCAATTTATAAAGTCATAATTGCAAGATATAAACTCACAATTCAGACTTTTTTTCCTCAGAATTGAGAGTTTACATCTATTTTTCCCCTTAGAATTGTTTATACCTCATAGTTCTGACTTTTTTCCTTGTCTCTCTCAATTCAGACTTTTCGGAATTGTGAGTTAACACAGAATTGTGATATATAAATTTGCAGTTGTTAGAAAATAGCCAGTCTTTTTTCCCTCAAAATTGGACTTTATAACTCATAATTGCAAGTCTATATTTTACAATTCTGAGTAGAAAAAGTCAGAATTGCGAGTTAAAAAATGAGAAAGAAAAAAGTAAGAATTGAGTTTGTACCTTATTTTTCACAATTGCAAAATTATGTCCTGCATTTCTGACTTCATTTCTCGCACATGTAAGCTTATATTCCACAATTCTGAGGAAATAAAGTCAGAATTGCGAGACAAACTTGCAAATGCGAGAAAAAAAGTCAGAACTGCAGGATATAAACTCACAGTTGCAAGGAAAAAAAAGTCAGAGTTGTGAGATAAAAAGGCACAATTACCTTTTTGTTATGATTGTAATAGGTTGAGAAAAAAAAAAGTAAACATTCTGTACAACTTTATTTCAACATCATGTCAACATTAACACATATTACCATCTACATGCATTAAAACAGTATAATCAGTTTCTGGTACTTACCCCTGACTGTACTCCATGTGGATTTGATCTATAGTAAAGTAATCGTTAATAGTCTCTGCAGCATGTTTGAGTTTTAGACTGTTTGTTCCCGTTCGTTCTCCCAGTGGACTCTGTTGTTAGAAGAGTATTTGACTTAGAAAACAACAATTTAGAAGAAACAATTCAAGTCTACCGTGATAAATTAATATTGCAGGGAACTTTCCGACAAGCATAATCACAGATTTAAAAGCGTCAAAGTGGTTTTGATCAATCTACACAGCAGTTAGAGCATTTACATAAAAGAGCTTGTTTTTGCAGTGTGAAAAGAGAGAATTTTGATGACCTGGATGAAAGGAGCGATATTGACGAACTCAACGGAGCAGCAGCTTGCCGCAGTTAAAGAAAAAAAGATTTAAATATCTAACTAACTATTTAATGTGTGCTATGTTCCTGTCAGAACAGTTTAAAAACAGAATGGGCAAAGCTTTCATTTTTATTAGGGCTGAGGCAAGCTTGTTTATGGTAGTTTCAAACTCACTTAGAGGTTTTCCCATCAGTGTTTTCATTTGCTTGCTATAAAATTGCACTGAGACAGTGGAGGGGCTGGGAAATACCTGTGCTGAGAGCAGGATGAAATGAAAGCATCCAGAGAGTCAGACGGGATACAAATCATACTGGAATACCGGAGTAAAGATCAAGGGGACGGACCATGGAAATTGGATCTTGAGCTGATAGTTCACACAAAAATGAAAACTCTTGTCATCATTTGTCACCCTCATGTCATTCCAAACCTACATTACTTCCTTCCTTCCAATGAAAATATATTGGTCTGTCTTGTATTAAAAAATACTGAATAGAATATAAAATGTAGCTGCAAGCAGCGAGTATTGTGGTTCAAGCGCTTTAAGACATTTAAGCACCTATGAAAAAAGACATTATTTTTGCAAGCCTGTAACCACCTAAATCAATGATTTTAAAAAGCATTTTTGGCAAATCCAGGTAATTTATAATAGACATATTATATATATATTTTTTTTAACATTTATGACTGTTATAGCACCAGCTGTGGTCTGATCTCCTTTAAACTTTGTTTAGAATCACCTGTCGTATGTACTTAGCAGGTTTTGTGACCTGATTTAGAGTTTTCCTCTAGGCTTTATAGGATTTTGGGTAAATTTGGACAGGCCGCTTTTCTAAACGACCCGTTACAGCTTCTCAAATGGTAAATTTCAACCTTTTTTGATAATCATTGACCTAGAGAGTCCAGAGAATTGTACTGCAGCATTTGATTGACAGCAGTGGTTCAAGAGGCAAAGGTCAGAAATGTGGACTTCTATCATATAATACGAATATCGTGTGTATGTGTGAAAAACTGCGCAATATACAATTGTTTGCGGCCTTGAAAAATGTGATATTGCCCCCCAGTGGCCAATTTCTTTCAGATTTCTCACAGACCTTTGGAGCCATGAGTCAAACAGGCCCACCACGTTTTGTTCCAATCAACCTCTGTTAACCTTGTCTAATAGGTGGTCAAACTTCATCAGCCAATGGCAGTCATTTTTTTTTTTGAGATACACAAATGTCCTTATAGAAACTTGTGGCACTTTGGACCACAACCGTGCACAGCGCTTTCCATGTTGATAGAACAATAGTTACGTAGTTATAGCCATTTTTATGGTTTTTCCCTCTAATAGCGCCACCAAGTGGACGAGCACTACGCCTTTTGCCCTGTGACCTCAGATTGAGCTCTTAGATAAGTTTTCTGAGTTTGGCGAAGATACCTCATTCCATTCAGGAGTTATAGGCATTTTACTAATAGTGACCACACCCCTTTCAAACGTTTTGCCGTCCCTTTGCAACGGCGAGTTGCAAGTTCAGCTTTTTTTGGACAATTATTGATAGTCACTTTTCAGAGAATATTCCTGCACTGGTTGTTTCCGATTGTGTAGAAAACTAGGACTAGCTCGTAAAAGTAGGTTTTTCAGAAAATCCAAAATACTCGAAAATTTCATCAGCATGCATTTTGTTCGGCGTGAGCCAAGGATTCAACATAAGACACATGAGCCTGCAACTGACGATTTAGGGATTCTGAGCAATTTTGTACTTTTGATCGCTGTAGGGCCTCTGTCAGGCCAAATGGGGTGAGCCATGGTTCTCAGCGGTGTGAGTACTACCATCCTTCCAAGTTTCAAGTCTCTACGACTTACAGTTTGGTCTGCACAATCAGTTTAACGTGGAGATTGCTGATCCTTGGCCATTCTAACAATTACAATACGGTTTCAGCGCTACGTGCTTGAACCCCTAATAACACTGAATATGCACTACACAAGATCTACTCTTATGCTGCATTTATTTGATCAAAAATACAATAAAAACTGTAACATTGTGAAATATTATTACAATTTTAAGTAACTGTTTTCTATTTCAATGTTTGTAAATTTAATTTATTTCTTTGAGGGAAGAGATTTGGTGCTTAAAAATGTTCTTCTTATTGCCAATGTTGATAACAGCTGCTTTTTTGTGGAAATAGATACTTTTTTTCCCAACATCTTTGAATGGAAAGGAAACCTCAAGCTCCAAAATGCCAAAAATAAAAAAAAAAATTAATAAAAAAAATTCTCCATGACATAATTTATTATCATGAAGCTATATAATATAGCTGTGATGAGAAGGCCATAATTCAAGTCGTTATTCACCAATAATCTTCTAAAGGTAGCCTCTCTCTCATACATTCTCTGCACTTCTGCAAATTCAAACATGCTGCATCACTACTGGTCGTGTGACACAGCTGTCATTGATAATGTTGTCACATTGCACTGACATCCAACTTGCCATGTTGTGTCTAAATGTGTCATTTTTTAGACAGAACGAAAGGAAAAAGAAAGGAAGGAAGGCTAGGAGATGCCAGTGCAAACTCACTGCATCACAATCTGTTATGTGACAGAATTAGTGCGACTGACATTTATCATGTGCAACAGACTTGATGTAAACCATGTACTATATACCGTAGGGAGGGAAGGAAGGAAGGAAGGAAGGTGGGATGTTAGGTAGGTAGTCACTGCCAATTGTGAATCACTGTTTTGAATCAATCTTCAAGAGTCTGGTGCCGTAATTTTTATAGTCTCTAATGGGACTTGTTTTCACACTCTGACTAAATGAAATGTCCCCCTAAACAATCTAAACATTTGCCTATGAGTCATTTTTAAATGACAGATGTTTAGGTTGAGCCATAGAAAACAGATTGAGGAGCTTCTGTGTAATTCCTTCTAAATATAAGCATGTGTGTGTTTGTGTGTGTGTGTGTATTGCGTACTTTGACACATACACAAGTTTGTCGGTTTCCATCAATGCTAAAATCTTTCATTCCTTGTGACAGGCCACCATTTTTATTTTTTATTTTTTTTTCCCTGTATGAAAGCCTGAGAATCTGCCAGCACACGCACACATATACAGAGCGTCTCTCCACAGCTGTTTTATACCCCTCAAAACACAACAGGCTTTTAAATATGCATGCCAAGCTATTATGACAGATTTACATTCCCAAACCGTTCCTAATGCCTGTCTCTTACCAGGAATACACCCATGGGTAACGTTTAAACATAACATCTCTAAAATGCTCCAGAAATGTCAACAAGCCTTGCAAACACATAATAGGCAGCGGAAGCATCCATCGTGAAGGAGACGCACAACCTCCCTAGACCTGAGCGCTGTCAGCGCTGGACCGCTTGGTCTTCAAATTCAACAAAGGAAATCTGTTGCCAGTTGCATAACCTGCTTAGACTAGTCTTAAAATTTAGTCATCTAATTGTTTTTTTTAAGACTTGTTCACATTACACTACAAGTCAAATGCTCACCAAGGTTGCATTTATTTGATCTAAAGAACATTAAAAACTGTTACATTGTGAAATATTACTACAATCTGAAATTGTAAAATGCCAAGGTAAACTCTAAAAATGGAACAGACAGAGGTAAATAAATCAAAGCAAAGGGAGCAAAAGACACATCTCTCTGATTTTAGGAAGGAGACATATTTCTTTTATTTTTCACAGAATCATAGTCTGTGACGTCCCTGCGCCCCCTCTGACCTGGGTGGAGGCACACAGAGTCGTAATCATCCAAACTGGCAAAGCTGACTGGCATGAGGCAGTTGGGGCACTGCCCTGCTAATTGGCAGAGGGGGGCACTAAAGCTTTGCCCAACGCAGTGATCAAAGACTTCATTCTCCAGTCTGGCAAAGACATACATGCTGCCTCCATGCAGGAAGCCAAGCCTGACATCTCCAGATGATTCCATCTTCTTCCCCACATGCATCTGGCTATCTCTACTGCCACAATGCTAGAGGAAAGTCATGAAAAGTAATAATAAATGAATGCATGTAACCTACCATTTAAAAGTCGTTTGTTTGTTTGTTTTTTTATTGTGATGAGGAATCAAAAATAAAAAATAATTATAATAATAAATGATTTTGTATATCACAGTTTCCACAAAAATATTAAGCAACTGTTTTCAAGATTGAAAACAGTGTTAGGAAAGTTACTTTAAAAAATTAATTAGTTATAGTTACTAGTTACTTCTCACAAACAGTAACGGAGTTACATCATTATAAAAGTAACTAATTTCCAAGGAATAGTAACTATTGTGTTGCTTTTTTAAAAAATGTTTAAATATATCAAATAACTTGGATGCCCCCAATATTAAATGTTTAATGAATGAAATTTAAATTAAATAAATGTAATTGTTAGTTTACTCACCAGACTAATATTAAATATCTGATATATTATTTTATATATACACATTTAGCATTAGCCAGTCAAGCATTATAATATTACATTATGATAATTTAGCATTAAACCTTAGCAATTACACTTTAGTATTTAGAATAACCATGTATGAATGCATATTTGTAATGTTGACTGAACTTAGAACTGGCGGTGCTGCTTAAGATATTGTTTGTAATTTAGTGTTTCTATAAAAAAAAAAAAAGGAAAGAAAACTAAAAATGATGCTGATAAGATGATAAAACTACTACGAATTCTACTATTAATAACAATATAAAACACACTCAGGATTAATGAGCTGCTGGGTTAATGAATATTAATCAAGTTATCTGCGTTCGCTCGAAATGATTTGCTGAAATCAGAACAGAGACGATAATAGGTGAGCGTCAGCCAATGAGATTGCCATTTGTGCATTAGTTCAGCCTACTATTGGAGAAACCGGCAGTTCTTAAAAGCCGAAGAACTCCAAAGGAACTTCATTATTTTGAGAGGAAAATACAACAAAGAATATCGTTTACATGTAGTGTGTCAATTCTGCATGGTATAAGACTCTGTCGCTCTGTATCTTTCTTTGTGTGTGTGCGACAAAGTAATGGCTACTCGTGTGCCTTCACACTAGAGTTTACGATTTGTCAAATACAGGTATGCTGCGCATCCATTCAGATGAACTAAAAAATAAAATTATAATAATATTATAGTAACGCCGAATTTCATTGTCAGTAATGGTAAAGGCATTGTATAATGGCGTTATTCCCATCACTGATTGAGAATAATAAGAAATGTTTCTCGAACACTAAATTAGCATATTAGAATGATTTCTGAATGATTATGTGACACTGAAGACTAGAATAATGGCTGCTGAAAAGTGTAAGCCTTCGAAGGAATAATTGGCCTTTTAAGGAACCTTGGTGAGCATAAGAGACTTCTTTCAAAAAACAACCTTGCCAACTCACAAGCAAGAGTGAGATAATGGATCAGAACATGCCATACGTTTGCCTTTAAATCCAACACCAGTACCTATAATGCAGAAAAATGCCATTTTATTTACAAAGGCGGCAAATCCATTTTCAAGCTAGAAAAATGTGCTTTTCTGTGGTTACCTGAACAACAGGGGAGAAAAATGGAAGACAATTACAGAACAAACAAAATAGGCAGTTGTAAAGCAACAGAAAGCTTTGCGATGAAATACTGAAGAGAAATATTAGAGAGGAAATTACAACTCCTGTGACCAGAAGGGTAAAGCAACCATTTCCATATACAAATGTATTAAAAGCAACATTTTCCAAAGAGGGAGACTCTTAAGAATGCTATCAGTTTTTACCAACTAAAGAAAGACCATATAAACGTAACATGATAAATATAAAACACATTTAGGAGTAAAAATCGGTGAAAACTGCTCCTTAAAACGGTGTAAAATTGTATTATTAAGACTGACACAGACAAAGTTGCATCTGTGAATATCTGCATTTGTTCTTCAAACAATATTGAGACAGTTAGAGAGCTAAAACTAGCTTGATCCTTTCAAGGTTATGCGTGCTTATTTGATACACATGCACATTTCTAACATGAACTGCATTAAAGTACCACAGAGACAATTAGCATCCTTTAAATTATGAGATTTTAATGAAGCACTTCTCTATGGCTGTCACATTTTATCCAGAAATATACTGTGGTGTCATTAAGTGTCACAAGCTTCAGTAATATTAATTCTTAATTTGCATTTGCTTGGATCACTGTATACATTGAGCTCTGTGAATGAAACAAAACAACCCACTTATAAAAACAAGTGTAAAACAAAGTATAAAAACAAAATCAGCTTCTGCAAATCCTACAGAGGGGTCCAAATGCTTGAGACCACATAGAAAATATTAATATAAGAAAAATATCTTATACAGTACTATAGTTTGTCAATCTAAGATGGTAATTGTGCATTAACAGCTGTCAACCATGACGATACGCAAATGCACGCTCTGAACTTATTTACACAGAGCATTTTTTTATTTTGGTCCTGCATGCGGACCCCCTGACCACTTATGTGCACCCCTGCTCATAAGCTTTGGTTTAATTGTCTAGCAGGTTTACCACCATTTTGGCAGGGGTCACAGAACTATACAACCCAGAAAACTGGAAAAATCCACCACATGTAACTGACATCATTACTGTTTTCTCAGTAACCAAGTCTCAAAAGGAGACAGAGGGATTGCAAGAAGATTCGTAATTCGTGACCCTTACAAACCTTTTGCACTCTCTAAAGACATTCATTCACTTTCTAGACAAAACGGAATGATGCGTGCCAGCCTAAAATTCTCTCCTTGAGTCACTTGTGTGTGCTGGAGCTTTTATTCAGAGAGCAAAATGAAGAATCAAAGCCATTTCCAAACAAAGCCTCCTGCTGGCAGAATTTGAAGCGATAAACTTCTTCTCCACTCTGTTCTACAGGGAACAACACAAAGAGCTACAACAGATGGAGCTCCGACGGGGTCACTCGGAGGGAAAACACCTCAGAGAGGGAAGTGGGTTGAAAGGGGAGGAGTTAACACACAATCAACGCCAATACCTGACACATTTTGATTGCTAATATTTACCTGTCACTCAAAAGCCTGTAGTTTGTCCTCAAGCTTGAGGTTTATGAACAAATACAGTGTGAAATAAATCTTAACGCCTCCGTTTTGTACTCCGCTTGACTGGCTTTTAGGTCTCTTTGTTGAGTACAAATGTTTGATTTATTTAATACATTTTTAAAAAGTTCCACCACATTAGTAGCTCTTATTTCAGTATGGTGTTAAATATTTCAAGGATAAATAGTTATTTATAATAAACCATTCCATCTTTTGCAACAGCTTCTTACTAAGGGAGTGTCATGACTGTGGTTTTCCCATCAGAAATATCTGTTCAACACTAAGGCAGAAAAGATACTTCACGCAAGTATGAATGCAGATGCTTCTAGCTGTGCAAGTTCGAGTTCATGTGTTATTGTGTTTTGAAACACAAAGCAAGTACACAACTCCCAGTGTTGCTACAAAGAATAGCAGACATTAATAAAAACTCACATTGTGCAGCCCAGTTTTTCTGTCATGGCAACAAAATCTTTCTGAACATTCATTTTAAAATGCCTTTACCATTGTGAGAAAACACAAACCTACACCCTTTTATAGAGCACTATAATGTCCACGATGCGAAAAACGTGCATGGAATTGCGGAATCCAGTCATAAAAACTGAATTTACTGTGTAAAGCAGAATGTCACTGAATTTGCCCAATTTGAAATGAATAAATCAAAAGTAGGTCAGTACACTGAAATCAAAATGCGATATGGACTACTGTCTGAGAATATTAAGCTGCAAAATCACTATTTAAATACGAGTCTGCATGTTCTGCATGTCTCTGTGTGAATGAATGACGCAAATGCATGGTTTTGTTTACTATGAACACATGAACAATCTCTGAGCATTTGGACATTTCTTTTGAGAAAAATCTACTGTCATATATACAAACAGAAACTTAAAGGGGTCATCGGATGTCCATTTTCCACAAGTTGATATGATTCTTTAGGGTCTTAATGAAAAGTCTATAATATACTTTGGTTAAAAATTCCCAATGGTAGTGTAAAACAACACCTTTTTTACCTTGTCAAAATGAGCTCTGTAAAAATCAACCCATTCTGAGGGAATGTTCCTTTA